>JABCJV010000126.1:0-133984 GCA_013184325.1 Fusarium luffae
GTAATAGTGGTGACAATAGAGGAGATCAAGGGAAGGGTAATGGTGGTGGTAATAATGACGGGGACGACTCGACTAGCAGTGGCGATGAAGAGGATGATGCGAGAAGGTTGATGAGTCGGTCTGTCTTGGGCTATGTTGTCGCAGCAGCTCTGGTAATCAGTGCCATTCTATCATGAGAGCCATCAGCTACGAATAGTGTAAATACTAATGATAATGAGATCTACAGCTTGAAAGAAAATACAAACAGTTCAGCGCTTCCTACAATATTCAGGACAAAAGAAATACAGCTATCAAATCATGTTGTCGTACGCCTCTCCATCCTTCGTTTCTCGAACTTCCCTAGCCATAAAACTCCCGCTCGCGACCGTAGTACCATCAGTAGTCTTCATATAGACCTCTGTAGAAGAAAGACTCTGATCCTATTCATCCAGGGCCATGAGACCCGTGACATGAATATGGTCTCCTCCAGTTGCCACAAAGGAGCTTTCGACGGTAAGTCCTAGACGACCATTCGCGACGCATCGTCCCGCAGCTAGTAACGACATGCGTCCAATCGCATCAAACACTGCAGCTAGCACAGTGTTGTGAATCATGTCGCAGGAATTGATATGCTTCTTGGCCAGAGAGAATTTGGCAGTGATTGTCGATGCGAGTTTGGCATCGTCGAAGGTAGCCTGTGTGATACAGAGATCTTTTGGTAGGAGCTCTGCGGTGGGGAATTTGGAGCGGAGAAAAAACCCAAGCCCCTTGACATTATCGAGTATGCTTCTCTTGGAAGGCTTGGCTTGATTCTGCGTGGTAACTGCAGGGGTAGGGTTCTCCCAGATATAGCGTCGGAATTCCTCCTTCCAAGCGATAATTTCATTCTTCTCGTCCATAGGAACCCGTTCGTCTTCATCGTCAGAGACCTTCTTCTTAATGTTCTTCGGGATCAACGCGGTGAGGATGCGAGCCTCCAACGGACTGAAGTTGAGTTTGTTAACCTCAAAGTTGGCATCAGAATAGTGATGAATGATCTGGCTGAGTGTGCTGTACAGCCTCTTGACCCGCTCGCCAACATCTGTTTCATGCGCCAGTAGGTGAATAGCATCGCGCTCGGTTTTCTTCTCACCGGCTCGAATAAGATGGTGCTTGAGAAGATGAGCAAAAGGACTCGGTTCATGTCCCTTACTACCCTCCCACGCCTCTGCGCCGTTCTGCATGTAACTTCTGAAGATCTGCTTCACAGACTCTATCCAGAACTCATTCCACTTCTCAACTTCTTTCATCCGGTCCCAGCGTGAAGCGTCGCTGACTTCGTCTGACCTTTTCGCTGCCAGCCATCGATCTCGCACACCAATGGGGAAATGCTCCATAAGATGTCGAAATTGCAAGGCGGTGATGACTTGCTGTTGTTTCTGTATCTGAACTTGGTACTTTTCGAGACGCGATAGCATGATGCTCACAGCTGGACCCTCGTTGTTGATCACGGCTTGCAAAGCCATTATCACCGTTATTGGTTTACGCTGCCCAGACCATCGTGGCACATCAGCTCCCACGCGCAAGCCGAAACGACAGAGATTTCTCCCGATGACAGTCCAACGACTGGATTCCTTTGACATCCTGACACATGGCTAGTAGTTATCATGTATTGGTCGGGATGATGCTTTTGACCGCTATCAGGCCCAAAGAGATCGATGTGACATGTCACTAATTCACTCAAGCTATCGGGCGGCAACTTGTCTAAAACATCATCCTTGTCGAAAAGAAAAAGAAAAAAGAAAAAGCAATTCTCAAGCCTATCAAAGACACAGGTTTTGGCTCTTTCAAGCCACCCATTATTGATACGGGCAGCCTTGCAGCAGCAGCTCGAACGTAACTGGGGTGCCAGCCAGCCTTTGATAAAAGCTCGAACAATAGTCACCAGTTGTACCACCAAGTTTCAAGGTGCAGCTACATTTATGGAAGGACATTAAAGAACTCTTCTAGCAAGGATGCTATTTCATGTTCTTTGACAACTGCCTGCCTCTTGAACCACATAACGCCACTTTCCTATTAGCTTAATAACTTATCACAAATTTCAACCACTAAGAGGGAATTGTACCTACGAAATTGTGTTGTTATGGTTGAGAAAGCCGATACCGGGGTTTCTATGGTAAATTGAGTGGGATCGGCGGTATTCACGGCCGCAGTCAGCCGACTGGGTGTACTAAGAAGATGCTGTTAAATCTACGAGCGATTTATGGTGTAAGAACATCCTTTTTGCAGTAGTTAATTGATGAAGATACATGTGCTGGAAGTTGGTGATAAGCCGTACATGGTTTAGCTGTAGGATCGCAATCCTTCTGCAGGTCGTTGTTGGGACGACTACCGCTTACATTAGTGCCAGGGTCCATCATAAACATATAATCCGAAGAACCCCAAAATCACTCATTTCACGATGTTTCTCTACCCAGCATCCTCAGCCTCAACCACAATGCGGTCCCCACCTCCACCACCGCGAGAAAGCCGTCTCGGACGTGCTCTCTACGCACTCCCATTCCTCGCCATCACAGCTCTCATGACACGAGCGTTCGGCATGGCTGAATCCATCGGCCCTGTCATTGAAGAAAGGGTTCAAACTTCTGTTTTCAAAGCCTCAGGTCTAAATGTCCTTCTTATCAAGAACTTCTACGGTGTTCCGGGGCTCGATGATATTTTCAATGTCGTCACGGCCGCCTTTGCAAACTTGCAGTTCTTCTTCGACAACAAAGCTTATTGGCAATCGTTGGTGTTCTTGACAGACTTTGCGGGGATGTATGCTGTTATCATGGTCGAGTCCTTGAGACCAGGAAATACATTTCTGGTCTCCAAATAGTATGTGGAGGATTCTGTTGACGATACATACTGACTCTAGATCAGCCCCATGCTCTTCTTGCTGTTATCTCAAATAATCGCCATCGGATGCACTGCGCCTATCTTCTTCTTTCTAACCTATGTCTTTGCACCCGAGCAGAAGCTCCCTGCACTAATCCCGGGACGTCCCGGTGCTGGACGTTACCGGGCTTTAATTCCTATGCTTGTATTGAGCTACTATATTCCTCACTTACGATCATACTTCAGCGCTTCTCTCGAAAAGAGAAACTGGTGGAACTGGATCTGGCAATTATATCCAGTTTGGGGGTCCGGTTTCATGTTTGTGCTGTCCAGAGCCTTTCGTCATGAGTTCAAGCTACTGAAGGCCGACCGAATCAAGTTCAAAATAGACATGGGCATGTGTAGTATCATCAGCATGGTAACATGGTGGTATACCGTCGCATCCATGAAGGACTCCATTTTTGAAGTCTTTGTGCCACATTACCTGGTCACCTTCCCCCAGGACCCCGATGTTGGACTGCGCACCGTCATTCAGTATGATTACATTTGCTGTTTCGCTGCAGGCTACCTATGGTTGGCGTACCACTTCCGGGACATGAAGAAAGGCGGAATTTGCAGTGTTCCATGGTTTAAAGCTGTTAGTGTTTGTATTGTGTTGGGGTTTGTGATCGGACCGGGGACACTATTTCCCATTCTGTGGTTGTTGAGAGAGGAGCTATTGATTGCGGCGGAAAAAAAGACTAAAGAGTCGGAGGATTGAGTACAGAGGCTGTAAGAGTCATTCTCGGATGAGGAATATTCCGCTGTCAGCTCACATAAGATGTCTGATCCATTAGTTTTATACTCTGAACAGGCTAGGCATGTTCTGACACAATGGACATAGTTGGGATAACCATCTGCCCGGTCAATGGATCTCGACCGAGTTAACCTTAAATCCTTTCATATGTAATCCACGGATTATAGTTGTGCCTTGAATAATACCAGAGGTTCAGTGTGGCGTGTTATTGAGTCTCGGCTCGTGACGCGACTCTCAGAAGCAAATGCCGTTGACTCCACTACAAGTCCTGTTATTAATAGTGAGTGTAGCATTGGGCATCGGCGGAAAGCGAAGATCCCGACAGTGCACCTACCATGAGTCAGTGAGCTGTCATCGATTTACGGTGCCATCCAATGCATGGCATCTCATGTTTGATGGTCCTGTCATATTCTATCAACCGTATGCTCTCGGATCCCGGATGGTCCTAGCGTGGGTGGATTTACGCTCAAGCCAATCGAGTCTTCGAATTTTAAGACTGGAATGAGTTTAATCCCGGTGGCAAAGATCCACAATCTGAGTCACTCCCGGCCGATTGGCTGCGTCGAATAACTGAGCCACATTTGACAGAGCCAAGCATCTGGAACGGGGCGCAACATTTACGACGATACAGGGCAAGATACACAGGGCTGAGATGAAGATGACTATATAACATTGAGTCTGTCACCCCTGACCAACTATTCATTCATTCTCACAACCACTCAACACTTCCCTGGCATCATGCCGTCAATTCTCCAGGCCTCAAATGCCCTCCACTATGGAGCTGGCCTCGCCGCTACCATCTTCTACGGCTCCTATGCCATCGCCAATCTTGGACGCGAAAAGCCTAACAAAACTCCTTCATCTCGCCTTTATGATCGCCTAGGAGGGGGACTGATTCTTCTCGGCTACGCAGGAGAGGGTATTGTCACAATACTTCAAAGAACTGGCTTGAGTAAAGAAGCACCAACTATCCATTTGGTTCTCCTGACCACTGTCTGGTCGCTCATTTGGATGCAAAGAAATGCACTTCAACGTCTAATTCTCGGAACATCGCTCATCACCCTTGCATTTGAAATTCCTCTTTTGGTGTTCACTGCCCTTGGCAACCTGGATACTACACTCTCGGAGGCACGACTCGCCTCCCAATCACTCAGAATTATTCCTCTTCTTTTCCTTACAATTTACTATCTCACTCATCGTGGAGATGACCTCAAAGACCTTTTTGACGACGATGAAGAATCAGAGCCTTTTCTCAACGCCAGTGGCAACAGCGATTGCCCAAGCTACGGAACTCACCCCAACAGAGATCCTGAATATGACAGCGATCAATTCTCTGTAGGCAGCGAAGAGGATGATGACGTTATCGACATCAAACGTGAGCGCGCAAAGCGACTCAAGGAGAAGGGCGGATGGTGGGGCTACATCTCCGACTTTTCACTCTTCCTACCCTTCTTGATTCCCAAGAAGGATCGCAAGGTCCAGCTTTGTATCGTCATCTGTCTGCTCTGCATTGTTGCTACTCGAGCTTTCAATGTCCTGATTCCCCGCCAACTCGGTGTCGTGGCAGATCAACTACTCGCCAAGCAAAACCCCTTCAAGGCCCTCTTCGTCTGGCTCATCTTGAGCATTCTAGGTCATGATTGTGTCATCGGATTGGTCGAAGGCCTTTGCAAGATTCCCATCAAGCAGTTCTCCTACCGCAGCCTCGCCAATGCTGCCTTCAACCATGTCTTGTCTCTCCCTATGGAGTTTCACTCCGAGCGCGACTCCGCTGAGGTTATGAAGGCCATAGAACAAGGCGAAGCCCTGACAAACGTTCTTGACACCCTTGTCATTGAGCTTCTTCCCACCTTTGTCGACTTGATGATCGCTTTCATCTTCCTGTACTGGAAGTTCAACAGCTACGTCGCTCTCGCCATGGCTTTTGCCGCTACCATGTTTATCACTTTGGAAGTCTACGCCACCAGCTGGAACTTGGATAACCGACGAGAGTCTTCCAAGTCCAAGCGAGAGGAAACTCGTGTCATGCACCAAGCTGTCCAGGGCTGGCAGACCGTCACCTACTTCAACATGTTCCACTTCGAGAAGCATCGCTTTGGAGGTGCTGTTGATAAGTCACTGTCTGCTGCCAGAAATTGGGAGAAGCGAGATGCTTGCATCCAGGCTTTGCTTGATGGTATCGTGCCCTGCACATTCTTCACTCTGGCTACTCTTGTCATCTGGGACATCTACTCAGGAGGATCTACCCCTGGTGACTTTGTCTTCTTCATTCAGTACTGGGAGTACTTGATCTGGCCACTCAAGTTCCTGTCTCACCAATACCGCTACCTCATGTCTGATCTGGTCGATGCCGAGCGTCTACTCTTCCTGCTCCAGACAAAGCCTAGCATCACTGATAAGGAGGCTGCTCTGGAATTAGAGAAGGTTCAGGGCCGTGTTGAGTTCAAGAATGTCAACTTCTCCTACGATCCCCGCAAGAGCACCGTTCAGAACCTTTCGCTCGCAGTCGAGCAGGGTCAGACTGTCGCCTTGGTCGGAGAGACTGGTGCTGGCAAGTCATCTATCATGAAGCTCTTGCTCCGATTCTACGATATAAACACTGGTTCCATTACCATCGACGACCACGACATCCGCGACATCACTCTCAGCTCCTTGAGAACCGCCCTTGGTGTTGTCCCTCAGGACCCTCTTCTTTTCAACGCCTCAGTCATGGAGAACATGCGCTACGCCCGACCCACCGCTACCGACGAGGAGATCTACGATGCTTGCCGCAAGGCCGCCATCCACGACAAGATTCTCAGCATGGTTGATGGATACAACACTGAAGTCGGTGAGCAAGGTGTCAAGCTATCCGGTGGTGAAATCCAGAGACTGGCAATCGCTCGAGTCTTCTTGAAGAACCCTGCCATTCTCATCTTCGACGAGGCAACCAGTGCAGTTGATACAAATACCGAGTCTTTCATCCAGGGCGCACTTGACGAGCTCAAGCGCGATAGATCGACTTTCATTATTGCGCATAGACTATCTACTGTTGTCAATGCGGATAAGATTCTAGTTATCCACGATGGACAGGTTGTTGAGTCGGGTACTCATGCCGAATTGATCTCAATAGACGGAAGATATAGACAACTGTGGAACAAACAGGTTGGAGGCAAATAGACATGCTTTTGGGCTTTAGGTGTTTGAGACGGGCATTTAGTATGGAGTTATAGGTATTATGCATTCTTTAGATTATAAAATCTTCTTTGTTTCTATCAACAATCTGAATCTGATGTACTATGTCATTCTATTATTTGTAAATCTTAATCGTATACTGAAGCTTTCGACCACTTCGATCGAGCTCTGATTCGCTTGCCGTATATGTAAAAAATGAATGGAACAGGAATCAAAAGGGCTGCAAAGCCACCAGTAATACTAGATCCGGGACCGACGCCAATATTATGGTACAACGGTCCAACGACAAGTGGGAATGCAGCCGCAAACATTGATCTCAGGAACGTGTTGGCAGCGACCGCAGAGGCAGCATACATAGTGAATGTGTCAACAAGGTAGTTGAGGGCTGCCTGGAAGATAGTGAAGAAGCCAGTTCCCAATAGGACAAGACCAATGCAAGGGACGACCCAATGGATATTGGTATTGCCACCAGTCCATGCGATGACGAATTGTCCACCGCTGAAGATGACAGAGCCAACCATCATAGGAGGAAGACGCTTCTCAGGAACAGCTCTATCTCCAGCTGCATGATAAGCCTTGTTGTAAAGCAACTGGTTATACACGTTCGCCGTACATCCAAGAATAGCTCCGAGAAGAATGCAGATAAAAGGCAGCGAAGAAACCAATGTGCCCCAACCTCTGATCTCTCTGAAGATGATGGGAATAGCGCCAAGTTGCATGTAAAGAATACCGTAGCAGAAACTGGCGTACAGAGCAACGAGGAAGCAAATTGGTGTCATAAGAAGTTGAACGGGACGGACAAGGAATTTCCTTGCTAATTCACCGATGCTGACGTCCCATTCTTCGAATTTGGCATGAAGGGCCCAGTTTCCTGTCTCATGGCGAAGACGTCGAGCTTTATATATGAGGAGTTTTGGTGGGTAGCTTTCATCGACGAAGATGACTGCTAGTGTTAGGAAGATGATTTGAACGATACCAGTCAGATACTCGGTCCATCTCCAACCTAGGCTGGGCTCTTGTACAACAGCAGCTGAGACGATAGGTCCAAGCACAGGACCACCGACGACAGCCATGGCATATCCAGCCATAGCGATTCCTCGTTCTGTTGGAGAAAACAAATCGCCCAAAACACCACCAGTGTTCGTAACAGGCGCCGAAGCGAAGAAAGCGCAGAAGAAACGCGTAATCATAAGGGTTTGAAGATCCTTTGCTACTGCACTTCCGAAACTGAAGCATAACGCAATAAACATGGGAATAAGAACAGCTTGTCGTCGTCCATAAACCTCGCTCAGCGGAGCCCATAGAAGAGGTCCGATACCGAAACCAACCAGGAAGAGCGTTGTTCCCAGTGTCGCAACCTGGGTTCCCACATGGAAATGTTCAGCGACTTGGCCTGTTCCCGAAGAGTAAGATGACGAAGCCCACGTTGCACTCATAGTGACAAGACCGTAGAGCATTGTTGTGACGATCTTCTTTTTCGTTGGCCAATTCATCGGTCGATACGGATCATCAGGTCCGTCA
Source organism: Fusarium luffae (assembly GCA_013184325.1). Taxonomy (NCBI): domain Eukaryota; kingdom Fungi; phylum Ascomycota; class Sordariomycetes; order Hypocreales; family Nectriaceae; genus Fusarium; species Fusarium luffae. The sequence goes on from JABCJV010000126.1 coordinate 8,327, forward strand.
AAGTCGACAAGTTGGTCCTCAGTAGTTTTGACGTGAGCTAGAGGATGAGTAAACTGCGGTACTGGTCGAGAACGGATTCGAGATAAAGCAGACTCTCTTCGAGAAACCGTGCGAGTCATGGACATGCCATTGGCAGGTGCTCTGATACTCTCCCAGTCATTGTCGCCGAGAGAATAGGTATTTGAGTTGGATCGATTGTTGCGATTGGCAGGCCGATGAGAAGATGACGATATTGAAGATTCTTCATCGCTAGTATGATTCGAAGATGAATGAGATTGGCGTCTGGGGTCATGCCCATTGCCGTTATGTAAATCTTCAGATTTCTCCATGATGACCCATGAGACTAGTGAAAACTGTCACCCCAGAAAATGAAAATGAAGATCGTTGGAGGGCGTTGGAGTGTTTTTATCTAAAACGGTCCCGTCATCGGCGACTTTTGCTAACGCCGAAGTTGCTTCTCTAATGACCAGTCCTTTCTAGTGGCGACGGCCAACAAGGTCTTTGGCCGTTGGACTTGACGTCATTCCCTGTTAGTTTTGACGATTTTTTCTACAGAGACTGTGGAGACGATGATCTCGCCTATTCGCGTTGGCTCAATTGTTTGCGCGTCGCGAAGAACAGAAACGGAAATAACGTGTGAATAACTTCAACGGCAACAAAATGCCGATTACGGCCCGGGACGACATAAGCACGGCAGAAAATCAGTGAAGGCATTCCCATCCAACTCGATGATCGACTTTAACTCCGAGCAGTGCATATAATTAATTCTATTTGCCTATCTATTCGCGTTCGCTAGTTGGATTTAATGCCGAGACGTGTCGGATTCTCCTCGCGCGGGCTTCCATTCAAAGTGATGCTCGCCTTTAACCGGATCACCCTTGTGTTCCTCCTTCAGGTCAAACTTGTGGTTGCCGAAGTAGTCCAGCTCCGCTTCTGTTAGTTGTGTCGGTAGTTCGACTGATGTTGTGTACTTCCAATATTCCAAGCTTGAACTGATCGTGGGGATCACCATGTCTGCTTCCAATGCTGCAATGACAGATCGCTTTACCGATGGAAGGAGACTTGCCAATGTCTTTGCTAGGTCTGGGTTTGACAGGAGGTTTTCCTTTGACGAGGACGATTGACTGTAGACTTTTTTCAGAAGGTCCATGATGCCGCCTGCTTGGATAATGGAGCCAGCGCTCCAGACGTGAAGTAACTCGGGGTAGTTGATGTGCCACTCTCGCTGCTGATCCATCTCGCGAATGAGTTGCAGTCCCTGAACGAAACACAACAATAGGCAGAAGTAGGTAGTCTTGCGCAGATCCTCGATAAACTCTTCCTGGGACGCAACGTTCATTGGCGTCGGCTTGATCGGATATCCCGAGGCCTCTGCATCAGCAACTCGCTTTTTGAGTTCTGCCGAAGTGCACCTAAACAAATGGGCACTAAGAATATTTGCAGCAGGAACGTGCAGTCTGACCGCTTCTTCACAAGACCAAGTACCCGTTCCTTCAGTATTGTCGACGTCCTGTACGACTTTGTCTTGGACATGGCCCAGAACATGTCGGCCTTGCGAGTCTCGAGTCCGGTTAATATCGACGGCGATGTGAATCAGGAATGTGCTGTAAAGCTCATCTGATCTGTTCCATTTGGCAAACACTTCTGCAGCGTTGTCATAGCTGAGTTGCAGGCCTTTGGTAAGGATGTACCAGATTTCAGAAATGACGGACATCATTCCTTGTTCAATACCATTGTGAATCATCTTCACATAGTGACCGGAACCCCTGGGCCCAATCGGGCATGTTCGTGGTTTCCCATCGCCATCCTTCGCCGCGACAGATCTCAGCAATGGCATGAGGATCTCTAATGCTTTCGGATCTCCGCCTGGAGACATTGATGGCCCGGATCGTGCACTCTGATAGCCACCCGAGACGCCACATCCAACGTAGTAAATACCTTCTCTGCTAAGGTCGATCTGGCGTCTTTCGGTATTGACGTAGTACTCATTGGAGCAGTCGAGAATTATATCACCATTTTCCAAATGTGGTCGTAGTTCATTGACACAATGATCGCCTGGATTGCCATGGGGAATATTGAGAATGATGACTCTCGGGTGACAGTCGGATTTGACTTGATCGCATAGCTGAGCGTAGCTTTGTTGACGATGAATTCGAGATTCTTTGTCGACGTTCCTGACCATTTTCTCTTCCACCCTCATATTGTTCTCACCTGTCAAACCTAGTTAATAAGGTTCGTGATATTGGAGCTGTGGCACATACTGATATCGAAGTAGTAGACATGGCAGCCTTTCTCTGCAAATAAAAGAGATAGCATCGATCCCATGCTTCCCACACCGACCATTCCCACCTAGAGATTCGTAAGTCAGGAGGCTTGAACGATGTGAGAAAGCGTATTGATCTTACCTTTCCGATCGTGTTTTCCGACATTGTGGCGAATGTAAAAATATCAATAATTGAGCAGTCACTGTACTTGAATTGATGACGGGTATATCGCAACAACAAAATGTGTAAAGATCAAAATAAGAAGCTTCAAACACGATTCTTGTTTCAAGGAATTTTCTCATGATAAGAAATTATGCTTATCGGTTAGAGGATCATGTCCAAACCAATTCTTGGCGCGTGTTCAAGTCTGATATCAATTTGACGTCAGACTGAACAACAAACTGCACCGACCCAGTGTTTTTGGACCACTGGTTTTCTTCCCTCTTAACGAATGTGACCGAATATTCTAGAATAGCGGAAATGCTGAACACCACGCGTTGACATTACAAGGCATCAGGTGAAGGAGTTGGCCTGTGGGAGTCGGAATGACATAGTGAAACGAGACACTATGTCAGCCTAGACAAACAATTAGACATTTCATCTAAGCGACCCGACCCTTCGCCGAAGCTTAGACTGATCTATTGTCCTGTCACCATATCCGGGTCATTTTAATAAGTGATACGTTGAAGCTGATGTATTAAGAGTAGTCAATCGGACCTAATAAGTCGGCCACTACTATGCGAATTAAACTATCTAAGCAGACTTGGCAGCCTTGACAATAACATCGCTAGCCTTCTCAGCAACGATGTAAAGAGGCAGAGCGATATAGAAGCCAGGAATCTTGGGGAAAACACTGGCATCAACGACTCTCAAGCCCTCAACACCACGAACCCTGAACTGAGAGTCCAAAACAGCCATAGGATCGTTGTCAGCACCGATGGGGCAAGTGCAAGAAGCGTGGTGACCCCAAGCCTCATTCTTGATGTACTGTTTGATATCCTCCTTCTTGGTAACATCTCTTCCAGGCCAGACTTCGTCGAAGTCACCGTCAAGGGGGATCAACTTGTCGAAGGCCTTACGGCCCCATTGGAAACCTTCGTAGGTGGCTTGAAGATCCTTGTCGCCTTCACCGTTCGCGTTGACTCCAGTGTCGTAGTAGTTGAAGTTGATGAGAGGCATATCTTGGGGGTCCTTGGACTTCAGGGTGACAGTTCCGGCATTGTTACGGCTGTGAGCCTTGAGAACGATCCAAGACCAGTGCTTAGCATCAGCAAGGGCCTCGCGGGAGTAATTATGGAAGTATCCTGTGAACTTGGCTGGGCCACCAGAAATAAGCAGGTCAGGCTCCTCCTCGGCGACAGAAGACTTCATGACAGCAGCAAGAGCAATTCCGTTGGTAGCGTAGACACCCTTTCCGATAGGTGTCTTACCCTTCTTGTAATCCTCCAGACAAGGATCAGGGTCGGTTGTCATGAAAGTGCACTTGGATGTAATCTTGAAATCCTTCTCGCTCTTTCCAATGACTGTAGCCTCATAACGATCCTGGAGGTTGGTTCCGACACCGGGAAGGTCGACGACGACAGGGATGTCAAAAGACTCGAGCTCCTTCTTGGGTCCAACACCACTGAGCTTGAGCAGTTGAGGGGTATTGAAGGCACCAGCAGAGATGATGACTTCGCGCTTGGCCTTAACGCTGCCAGTATCGGTGGCCTTGTCGGAAGTAGAGCGAGGGTCGGCGCTGTAGAGGCTGGAACCTTCGAGGTAGTCCACTCCGGCAGCACGAGGCTTGGAGCCGCTCTTGTCGAATTGAATCTTGGAGACCTGCAAGAGTGTTAACAATGAGAGGGTACGATGGTTGTATTGTAAGCCTTACCAGAGTGTTCAGCTTAATGTCAAGGTGGTACTTGCGAGAGCCATCCTTGTTAACAGCATTGGCAGTATCCAGGATCAGTTCACGAGGACTGCTTCGGACGGAATCAGACATGGCAAGAGGAACCTGGTAGAGACCAGGTCGGCTTGCCTGACCAGGGGCATTAATGTCGGCAATCAGGATGTTGCCAAGGCCAGTGACTGTGTTGAGAACGAGTCCAAGAAGGCTCTTACCCATGGCAGTAGCAGCAGAGATGACCAGAGAGAGGAACTTGAGATCCTCGACGACCAAGTGCAGAGAGGTCAAAGATGTTCCAAGCCAACCGTTGAAGCCATGGCCAATGATGCTGCTAGGCAAGTATCTGTTCCTCTCCAGCTTCTTGAAGTACGATTGCATGTTCTTGGGGTTCCAAGAGCTATCGCCAGTGAGAGTAGCAATATTGGTCCAGTCGGAATCGTGAGGGAGGATCGAGATGAGTGCATTGTGTCGTGTGCATCCACCAAGAGTACCACTGCGAGGATACAAGATACCCAAAGCCTTAGCATCCTTGGGCGGCTCGCCACCAATGTACAAACTACCATCAGACTTCTCGTATGTCATCTTCGAATCGCGCTTCTGCTGGTCGAGGTCGGAGTAGTGGTTGACGAAGTAGTTCCAGCGGGTCTTCTCGAATTCTGAAGACGCCAAGTTCAGGGCGGGGACTCTCTCGACAAGATCCTCTCCAGAATCGCCTCCAGCGTCAATGAGAAGGACTTTGTAACCGGCGATGGCGAGGTTGGCGGCAACGGGACCACCTCCCGCACCTGATCCGACAACTACATAATCATATTCCGTAGAGTCGACACGCTTGGCGATGAAGGGGTTATGGGCCTTTGGGATCGAGCTGGAGGAGTTAGTAGAATGCCGGTAGGAAGATGCAACTCTACTTACGAGCCGACCACCGAGTCTGATAGGACAGCGATAGCTGTGAAAATGAGCGACAGGCGCATCTTGAATGGATGCAGAGAAAAAGAACGTGGTGTAGAAAGAACGAGAGCAAGGGATAAAGAGCCAAGAAAAGAAAGGGTTGAGCACAGTCTTAAAGACGAGAGCCCTACGATCTGCGAGTTAGTGGCTTGGAATCGACGACGAACCGAAAAGAGAATTAGCTTCCGTTTTAGTAGAGACTAACGGCCGCTAACCAGCACTAGAGTTGTAAAAGTGCGTTGCAGTGGTTGTGCGAAGTGGGGGTTATGCGCCGATCCCTCATCTTACCACGCAGCATTCTTTATCCGGCGATAAATTACATGCAACGCTAGCCCTAGTACTATCTGTTTACGAGTCAAGGTTCCAGTGTTGGGAGAACGTATGGTAGCATTGTAGATATCTGCCGAGATAAAGAAGGGTAAGTCGGCGGATCAGTAGAGATTTCTTGTTGAAGGGACAGGCTTGGGCCTTGTCACCCTTCCGAGGACATGTATTCTGCATTCTGTATGGCTTACTTCCAGTCAATTATCACGGGTCTACTGTAGGGCTGTCAGCCTTATTGAAGAAAACTCGATTCAGGGGGGGACCGTGGTTTGGTCATGAGATCCACAAGGTTCAAGAACTATTGAGAGGTTCGTGCTAGCGTGAAAAGAGTAGTTCCCCGGATTATCCTGAAATCGAAACAGGGGTTACTGAGCTACCTGCCGGGACTGGATGAAAGATGTCGCGATAAGAGCTTTAGCTTGCAGCTAAAGGAATTCTGACTCATAAATGCAGGCCTTCATAGCATAACTCTGTCATGTGTACACCTGCACAAAGATATTCACTTATGCCCCTCAGGACCAAGGCGGCTTCTTGCTTGCTAAATTCCCTCGTTAGGTGGATCCATCATACTTAGGCGTCGGTCCAATTGCTGACCCGCCATGACAAACAGTCGCCTTAACGATATCGTGGCATGTCTGGAGGATCCTGCTGAAGGAGCAGCCACCGCAATATTGGGCAAGATACATCACTGTTGGCTTATGGCTTATGCTCTAGGGTTCAATATTCTTCCGTGCTTCCTTATTTGATCGCGTCTAAGCTTCCTAAACTTGTGACTGACACATTTCCGCGAGTATTTTGCGACATGTTGCCATTTTATCTACCATTTGTATGAAATCTTTTTTTTTAATTAAAGCTCTGCCATAAAGTGGCATTAATGTATATTGTTGGCCATCTCAACCTATGGAGAGATCAACCAGACATCCATGCACAAATAGAGGAAGAAATAGGAATGTTCTAGAATAGGGTAACCAACAGGCAAGGCTGTTTTCTTTGCATCGCAAGGTCCGAAAATGCCTTGCGGTCAGAAAGAACGTTCGATTGCTGACATGCTCTCTTGCCTGGGATGAGTGGCCACGTAAGTTGCTCGGACTTTTGTAGAAGGTCCGCTTCACCCAACTGCTGTGCCTCATCCTTCTCCTGCCCTCAGCTACGTCAACATATCATGAAACGTGGTTTCTTTTTACGAACTTTCCATGATGCAATCAGTCGCGTGGCCACTTGTGTTTCAATTGCACTAGCTACAAGAGAATCCCATGCTTCTATATGTTTGAGAGTGGCTATCATTCAAGGTAGCTGTCAAAAGGAGAGCTATCTTTAATTTCGTGATGTCTAGTCTTCTGCATTTATCCATGTTTCGGAAGTCGCTTTACGAAAATTGCTAAAAGTGAGATGCTTCTTTCCCATAAGGTAGTCGGCGCTTTCCTATTTCGTATTTGGACATACGTACCTCCCAATCCTTTTCGTCTTGGCAACCACAACGTCAGTTAAATCGTGATTGGCTGCGCTTACTGGGAATGACAGGTTCAGCTAACCTTCCTCGTTTCTCGATATGGAGTATCGTGGCCGAATGCTCCTGCGGTGTAAGTGAGTCTCGAACAGATATATAAGATGACGAAGGTCGCCCTTCTTTCTTTTCAAACTCATCACTCATATCTCAATCATCTCATCAACTCAGCAATATCACCTCTACAAAACAACAATACTTCTTCTCAATCCAACAACCATCAACATGCGTTTCTCATCTGCCGCTACTCTTGGCTTCGCTGCCACCGCCCTCGCTGCCAAGGAGACCGTCACTGTCTCCAAGCTCAACATCCACAGCGTCGGAACTCCCATCAAGACCACCCTCAAGACCGTCTCCTTCACTCTCAACGGCGCCGATGCTAAGAACCTCAAGTGTTCTGCTAAGAACCTCGCCTACCCCACCCCCGAGAAGTCTTACCCTTGCGGTGACTCCGACTACTCGTTCCTCATCTGGGAGGGCGAGAAGGAGCAGTTCGGCATCATGATCTACCACGACGTTGGGGACGCGTACGTTTACATTGATTCATGATCTGATATTCTTTCTAACTCGTCTATAGTAAGGCTGATCTCCGAGGTGGCCGCGATATCAAGACCAACTGCGACAACAGCCAGGGAAGTGGCCCCGCTGATGAGATCTGCACTCAGGGCAAGCCTGTCTCCTTCAAGATTGACGGCCCTGTTGGTATCTCCCCCAACTAAGCTGTTGCTTCATACTTCGCTACTTCGCTACTCCGCTTCTACATCATCATACGATGCAAACTCTATGAGGAATATTCTTTACACGGTCATTTTTTAAACTGGGGATGAGAGAAAGCCGTCGGAAGGGGCAAGAGACTCCAGTGATCCAGTTGGTTGTTCTGATTGGCAGGCAGTTCTTCTAGTCAAAATAAACCTTTTTCTGACAAATTCGCATCAATATAATGTGAAACATGCTTGCCTCAGAGCCTCTTCGGGAATATGCATGGAGCTGTGACCTTTTGCTAGCGCTTTGAATCCTTCGATCCTTTGAGGCTTTGCATGTAGGTTCCCTTGCTGGCAACCCCCCCCCCCCCTGCTATCGAATGCAACTCCAAGGGTCGCTCATCCAGGGTGGAGAGGTCTGCATGCGATATTTTTCGGATATATTGAAGGCATACCATAAATAGTACCATGTCGCCCAGAGTTCAATCCATGTGATAGCACAATCAGTAGAAACTAACTCTTTGAACTGCACCAGCAAAGCCTCGGAATCATGTTGCTTTCTCTGGTCAGTTTACCCGCTTCAGACATGGACATTGATGAAAACTGTAGCACGAACTTCGAAATACATTGACATCTAGAACGAAAGGAAAACCTATGGATGAACTTCGACGTGTCTGTCCCTAAGTCCCTAGCACATTATTTACAGCCACTGCTTGTTACCAAAGTGAGATACAAAAGAGCCACCACTGCCACCGTCAATGCTCGCCTTGTTGATAACAGAAATCACATGTGTAGCTGATTCCTCAGGACTAATCGGTCCGGTGAAATGTGGTGCGTAAACCTGGAACGCAGAAACCATATCGCGGAATCCCTGCATTTCCTCCTCGGTGACTATGCCATGTTAGTAAGAAGAATCAGCAATTGATATGGTAGACTTACTGTTTGACATGTCTTTGGTGGCAACAAGACCCGGAGAGACTGCCATGAACAAGATTCCCTCCTTTCTGTACTGAGCGTCGAATTTGGCAATTGCAATGTTAAGTGCGCCCTTGCTCACGCTGTATGGCGCCCCGTCGACGATGGAGAACTGGGTGATAAAGTCGGGGTCTGCCATGCCTGAAGATATGGCGATGACCTTCTTCGCTTGACCCTTACGGATCAATGGGAGTGCCAAGTTGAAAAGGTGGACGTTGCCGAGTGTGTTGATTTTGAAAGACTCGAGCATGTCCTTCTCCAATTGCTCTGGATCTTCACCCCTTAGATGCGTCAGTTCTTGAATCCTTAGTCAACGGTTGGTTTGACTTACAAGGTGCCAATGGGGTTGTGAGCCGACCAATCAGACTGCAGAGCAGCATTGGCGATGATGTAGTCGAGACTGCCACCAGTGATTTTGGCGGTTTCTTCGATGAGGTTCTGTTCGAGTTGGTCAACAAAGGTGTTACTAGCTATTGTAATTAGTAGTAAATACCTTGAGAGAAGCAAGCTTCTCAATTTCCCCTTCGATAGTATGGATATTGGATCTACCGCTAAGTTCACGCTCGACCTTCTCATCAGTGGCTTTCTTGTTGCGAGCAAAACCAATGATGGTGTTGTTTGGGTCAGCAGAGAGCTGTCGAACGAACTCGAACTATTGAACTTGTAAGAAAACATATTTCGATGGAATGGATAGGAGAATACTTACACCGAGTCCTCGGGAAGTTCCGGTGATCAGATAAGAAGGCATTTTGAGATGGTATAAGTAAGATAAGTTGTTGTTATGGATGAGGAATGTGGTTGTATGTTGGAATGATTCCTCTCCTCGACAGCGGCAACCTCATCCTTATATATGCCATTCTTTGACGATATGCTTGTTCCCAAATATTGGTTTCAAAGATTATTTGTAATGGAGGTGGATGCTGTCATTGACGCACCAGGCCTTGTTGGGCGATTTTGAAGTGGGGCCTCGCAAATTCTTGCCTGCCTTCCTGCCATCAAAAGTAAGCAGTACAAGCTAAGCGGAGTTTCGGATATTCATTTCGCCTGCATTATTAATTGGATGAAAGGGACCGGTATTTTTGGCGTAGCCCAGAGGGTTGAGGGAAATTCAAAGTGCATATTTGTGGTATGAGATGTTTTGCGCCTCGACACAAAATAGAACAAGGTAGCTTCAATTCGAATATTATTAGTTAGAATATTGACTAAATAAATGCAGGAACAGATCGATAAGTAGAGCTAAGAATGACGCCGAGCTTTTGTACATAGTCTAGGTGGTCGACCGATAAATCATCCTGTACCCAAGCAAGCTCAAGAATCTCCTTCACGGTTGCGATGTTTCTGTATCTTCCGTCCCCCATCGTCCTATCCATAAGATCGAGCGCAATCGCTCGCTTCTCATCGTCTTGGGCTTCAAGGCCAAAAATGAGCAATGGCAAGGGCCACTGACAGGTTGGCAAATGCGCGAGTAACTCGAAGGCCTGCTCAACCCAATCATTGAAACTCTGATCCAGTTTCAGAACCCCGGCGGACGCACGCCTGAGATATATCAAGGTGGATAGCCGATGAAGCTCAACTGCCATGTTGAAGGCAGGCTGCCCATGGAACTCATTGACTTTGCTTGTGTGATGCTCGCTGATATTTCGTAACTTCCAGTCAAGTATTTGAAGGTAGTTTCTGTATTCATCTGTGCCATACTTTGGGTCGGAAGACACTGTTACGGCATTGAAGGTTTCGGAAAGCAGGTATAGTATCTCATGTGGGATCCCTGAAAGGATTGGCTAAGAGGTGTTAGTAAATCCCTTTTCGCATTGAAGGCTAGGAGATAAAATACCGGTCCCCCAGAACAAACCGCTGGATGAAACGTCTCGATGTCAATACTAGCCGCGCTATCTGCTTCCAAAGTGAAATCTGGTTTCCAGTGGCGTAAGCCGAATTTGGCTGCCGTATTGAGATAGTGAATCCATCCTACAAGTGCTGTCAAGTCCCGATCTGTTTGTATCTCATCTAGAGCCGATGCCTTGATGATCTTGGCAGCACCACACCCGTACCTAATTTTTGAAGGTCAGTCATCAAGTTCCACAGTTCAAACCAACACAATTAAATAATCTTACCATAACCAATGGCTTGTCTTGGTGGCGTTTTGTTGAATCTGGAGGTGATGTTAGTATCTGAGTCACTGAAGCTCCAATCGTTTCGCACCTCAAGAGTGCATAGTATGATACCGGCAGCGATATGGCATGCTGATTCTGTGACGCCGATAAAGCCTTGCGTGGACTCAGATAATGCTCTTAGAGCAGCAGCTTTCGGTCGTGCTATCGAGCTCACCGTGTTATCGCGATGGAAGGAAGCTAAAGCAATAACAGACTTAAGCACGGCTGCCGACGAAAGTGTTACATCTGAGAGCGCCATGCGAGTGACAATCTCGGGAACCCTTTGTGCATCTTGTCCAAAACCACTTATGGAAAAAGAAGCTCTCTCTATAACTGCCTAGTGTGAGTTCACTTCGTTCATTACGGGCAGGACAACATACAATATTGGACCGAACTGGCGTCTGATGAGCTCAGCTGTGCTATAGCTCCTACACTAGGGCTCCTGAGCAATAACAACCCCCCTTCTTGTTTCTCAAGATATTCGGTATCGGAAGTTTCTGGGAATGTCTCAAGCATTTGATCAGATGTTAATCCATAAACATGATCTAAAGCTGACACTCGATCATGTAGCCTGATGTCTCTCGAAAAGGCATTGACCCATCGATGGTCGGATACCGTGCTTTTCGACCGTATTTGCTTAGGATTGGGTCCAATTATGGCCCTTCGTCGATCATTTCGACGTGGCCAGGACAAACGCAAGCCATAGCCCTGACACTCTACTCCTAACTTGACGCAGCGATTGCATCTGGGTTGTGCTTGATCACAGCGGACCTTTCGAGCTAACGGGGGTCGTCAGCAGAGCCAATCAACGGTTTCTCGTAGGGCAAACCTCGACAGTTTCCACATCCTGCGGATGGCATTTCTAGGAGTGGGAGAGGCTAAGTAAAGGTAGCTCGCAGAAAGTTGCCTGGAATGACTTTGAACCCTTTGCAGGCATGGCCGATGACAAGGTGAGATTCCCAGTTGCCTGCGTTGGTCGAGTAAGCAGCCACCAGTGGGGCAATACCGAATAAGCAGGCGGCGGAGCGACTCTTCCGAGCCAGTCAGGATGGTCGAAGGAACAGGGGCAGTGCATCCACCAGAGTAACCGTAGGGTAGCCAGAAGAGAAGTGAAAGTATGAAATGGATCACAAGATCGACCTGATAAGGTGAATATTCGCAGTCCCGTGGGATTGAATGCAAAGTTTTAGAACGATTTATGGCGCTCCATAGGCTGAACGCTAGATCTTGAACTTGCACATAAGGACTGTGGTCTCAGATGTAGTGTTGACAGGGAATTGTAGAGGTTTTTGGAACAGAAAATGGATATCAGAACTGGACCATTTCTGGCAACTAGCAAAGAAAATATGACCTAGAGCTATGTACAATGAAAATACCAGTGATTTGATACTGGATTTAAAAGAGATTCTTTGTTGAGAGTCCTTTTGAGCTTACTGCATTAGCTTTTAACGAAGCTAATTGACAGATAGAGTATAAGCAGAGGTTTTGAAGACGCAGTTAGAGCCTGTAACTGTTAGAATCAAGTACGTAGGAGAAGACATAGGGATATAAGGCTATAAGGAAGTAACTTACCAATGAAGGGCTCGGTGCCGGCTTGGAAGCTGGTGGCTACATAACTGCTAGGAACGCCCTGGTTTTTCGTCAAGTAGGTCAGGAAGGGGAGTAGATCAGCTTTGAAGTTGCCGATGTTGGAGGGTGCGACGAAAGAAAAGACAGTCGTGTCACCATTGGGACCCTTGAACAGGCTCCAGGTAGTACCAGCAATAGTAGGCTTTGCGATAGCAGGTTTGTTCTGTTCCGAGATAGGTCCAGCGCCACCATAAGATCCAAGCCAAATCATGATCTCGTACTTGTTAGCAGCTCCAACAGAAGGCGCAAGCCAAAGATCATAGGAGACATCCGAAACCATGCCGGTACCAGTGTATCTTGTAAGTTGGTCAGTGGGGTTACAGAATGCAACGACTGGATATTTCTTACCGCCAGGTCCAGGTGGTAGGGATCGACTTGATATCAGAGATCTTTTTGTTGATCTTCTCGAGTGCGACATTAGAGTAAGACTTAACATGGGTTGGGCCTCCAGCCCAGGACCAGGTAGAAGTCCAAGCAAAGTTCTTGTTGTTGACAGAGTTCAAGGTTGTGCACTGAGAGCCCGAAGTAGCGTCACCCTTTCCCCAGTTGTTGTGGTAAAAGGTGTAACCCTGAGTAGCAAGAGAACCGAAAGCATCACACCAGGTTGTGGCTCGCTTTTCAATGGTCTTGGAAGGAGAGGTTGGTGTCGCGGCCGCGAGTGTAGCGACAAATGCGGTCAGTGGGATGGAAAACTTCATTCTTATGGTATTGGTGAAGAATAGATAGTAGTGTCGGGATAATGAATAATTGTGAGACTGGTGCGAAATGGGTGACTGGAGAGGCCAGGCAAGCGGGGGTATATATAGGTAACTAAATGTTCCTACTCTGGGTCTAGAATCTATTTCGGTTACGATAATTACAACACCTACGGATAAACTATCCTGAAACCACTTGTTTGTTTAGTTTGTTGAATACGCGTATTTTAAGTTAGTGCATGGATGGCCCTGTTCCAATTATGGCGGATAATTACAGCTCTCCTCTCCCTCCTCTTCTTCGTCAAGTATTCTTGCTCAAAGCGTGCCGCATCTTCCGTTCCAGTGTCCCGTGCCATCCCTGTAGAATTGAATTAGCCTCTGGCTCATCCGCACTCTCCTTTTCCGCTAGTGATTTTATATCAACTGGTCAAGAATATTGCCAGACAACAACGAGTAGTCTACTCAAACAAGGCTTTAAAGCCAAGTCTCACAAAAACTTGCCGAGCTCGATTGCATTAGCCTGCAACTCAACTCGCCCGAGCCTGCTATCATCTGCAAGCAATGTGGCTGTGCTATAGCGACAAATAGAGATCGCGTGTCTCGGCATCTCGGGGAGATCCACAACGTCGATGAAGCAGCCGGCAGGGGATTGGACAAGTCGAGGCGTTCCTGAAATCTACCGAACGGCCCGGACCCGAGTTGCCTTCGCTTGTGACTTGATGGTAGCGCGCCTGATCCTTACCTGAAAAGCCTCACGAGCGCAAGCTCTTGCAGGCATTGCGGTTTGCGATCAGCAATGCGATGTTGTTCTTCAAATACGTCTCAGACACACGCAACCAGCGGAAATAGAGCTTACTAGAAAACCAGGGCGATATTGGCTACGAGAGCTCATTAAGAGCTGGCTTTTGACAGTAGAGTTGTTGCCCCCATTGCCTGGGAGTAAAAGACGAAATGGGTAGCAAAAACAACATACAAGACACGAATTACTTTCTCTCATTTGATGTCTTTTAATTTACAGTCTGCCAGAAACAGAAAATCAAGATACAATTATTGGCTCGCCTATGTTAGATTCGGCTCCCTCTAAGGTTTCGGTTAGAAGCCCAACATGTTGAGAATAGACTTCTTCACGGACATGCCATCTTTATCTTCATAAATCATCCATCCGGAAACGGGCTGGATTCCAGGAAACCCAACATTCTTCTTCCCGGTTGAGCCACCCTCCTGCTTTTCCTCCTGTCTCTCCTCCAATGCACCATCATCTTTTCCGCCTCTGCCTTCGCTTAGTCGTTCCAACAGCTGTTGCTGTTCATCATCAAAGTACTCCTCTCGAGCTTCATAATAAGCCTTGGCAGCCACGGGGTCATAGTCAAAGTCTGGCAGTGCTTGGATGCCGATTGACCCTGCTAGCATTCTGCAATTGTGCACTTTGCCATGATCGATGACTTTGACAGGAACGGTGACAAAACCACCTGGAATGTCTTGGGTTTCAACGCTGGGATACGATAATCCGTCAAGCGTACAACCCCACCCACCATTTTGCGCTTTTCCCTCATCATTCCAGAAACAGAATGCTGTGATCCACCCGGTCAAAGTGGTTGCACCCGACATATTATGCATATCGGCGATTGAGTTCCAGAAATTCTTGATGTCCGGGTTGGCTGGCTGCTCAAACGAGAGGATCATCTTTCGAACCACGGGCCGCAATAATTCAGCGAAACGAGTCGGTTCTTCACCCATCTTCTCCAACTTATCAAGACGAGTAAGGATATCCTGATAGTCAGTGGCTTCTCCGAGAAGCGTGACAGACGGGAGGCCACACGTCAACATACATGTGTACGAGAAGTATTGTTGCATTGCGCCCATCAAAAGCACAGAACCAACAGCTCGATCAGCATCGGTGGTGGTAGAGAAAGAAGGCAGAACCCAATCACGTAGTGTAGGGTCCTTAACGTTCTTTGCCATTTCCATTGTTATATCTTGAACAGATGCTCCATAGTCGGCCGTGTGTAAGAACCCGTCTTGTCTGATGACAAGTTCCTTTTTGCCTTTGTGACTAACAAAGAGACGGCGGAGTTTCGCGGCGTTTGCATTGATGTAAGAACTGAGTTGGGTAATAATAGCGAACCAAACATCCTCAGGGCGAATCGTCAAATGATGATGGTTGCTATACGCATTAAAGGCTGCCCAGACCAGGCCGTTCTTGGAGCCGGATACAAAGTTGTCTTGAATTGTTCCATCAACAGAAAATACGCTTTGAATGACCCGCTTGCAGCATGTAAACTCTTTGTTATTGGTCGCTTTGAGAATGTCCTCGACGCTGCTGGCTTTGTCTTGACCCCATGGCCTAGCTGGGTGGTCAACAACAGATACGGTGACGGGCATGACGAAGTTGGGGTAGGTTTTGTTGATTGATGCGGTGAGTGATGCGGAAGTGGAAGTCAAGATGTTATACAATTTTGAAGACACCGGCGATCAGAAGCAACTTATAGAATTAATGTTGATTACCTGTTCTCGGTCAATACCTAGATAGAATACAACTAAGATTGCTACACGTAAGCATAAGCACCATTCTGACGCGGCCCAACTTCAGGTTTTGTTGATTCGAAGTGCCTGGCGATCAAAAGACTGTTGCCTGGCTATGAAATAAATGTTGCCTACCGAGTACATGTTGCCTACGGAAACTAGATTCAAATAAAGTCTTACACAGGTTGTAAACTAAAAGTCCGCTGTACCAAGACAATCAAGCTGCAATAATATATCTGACATATATTTCTTCGTATAAAATCATCTCAGCGTCTCGTTTCTATCGATAGGCAGATGTGAATTATGCCGTATCTTTCCTGAACATGATAGAACCACCATTCCAGTTCCCCAGCTCTCCCACATTAGCTCTCTCGACCGTCACAAATCCATGTCGCTCATAAAATGAATCAATACCCTCAAGACCAATTAACCAAGCAGCTACACCAGCCTTGTCAACCCTTTCCAACCCATGGTTCAACAGCATGCTTCCCAAGCCATTGCCCTGGAGTGATGGTTCAACAGCCAGCGTGGAGAGGTACCAGGCATCACGGCGCCGTGAAGTTGTTCGCAACTTGGGTTCAATATCCGCAAAGACACGTGCAAAAGTTTCGGCTGCGTGCTGGTCCAGATTCGGGATGGGGAAGAGTTTGTTGCGAAGCCAGTACCAAGCGTGAATAATGGGCGAGGCCCAGGCAGCTAAAATGATCGTCAGTGGTATTGCATGGTGGTAGCGAATATTATTCATACAAGGAGATATCCAGCGTTCGTAGAATGACAGCTGAGAGTCGGGTCGCTTCCACCAAGTGAGGCCCACAGGCTTATCGTCAGTCGTCGATGTAAGAACGTGCAAGTCGTAGTTAGGAGTCCAATAGCGCGAATAGAAGAGACGCGTGACTTGGGCTAGCAGCAATTCTGGATGTGTTTGTCGACCCGGGAATAGGATATCCATGAGTTGGTCTTTAGCAAAGGCAGCATTCCAGACCTTGACGACCTCACTCACGTCTGAGTAAAGGCCAGGCCGTACGCGATATGTGCATATCGCCGATTTTTTCTCCATCCCCATTGTTCTTATCACTCAAGGATTATCGAGGTATCGTTTACTCGAAAACTTGCGGTTGGTGCGTTATTAACGAAGGATTTGGCGGGGATGCCATGATGTGACATAATTACAAATCTCCCATCCAGTGGAGCCAGTCGGGATGCTAAAATAAAGCAGACCAACTATCATACTTGTGTGGTAATGAAAGACCGAACTATTCTGTCTCTCATGCATCGCACCGCTGACTTTTTTAATCCGCCCCGTACGCCGTAACGTGATATTGCAGCTGCTTAATAGATGCATGTTAATTCTCTGAAATGAGTAACAAAACCTTATAGCGTCTACAACAGTCCTGTAACTACATATTTGCAGTTTGGCACCTTTTGTTAAGAGCATATACTTTGTGACTCTTGATAGCTTCGTTGCGATGCGACCAGGTAATGGCGGATGAACCCAGTATTTCTTGCCGACGAAATGCTAGTTTGTGTCAATAAAGATGGCTCGAAATGTTGGAAGGAATGTCTTCAGACAGGCTTGGACAAACAAGAAATGGATGTGTTCTCGCGGTCGCGTTCGCTATGGTGATGACGCTTCTAAGTTGTAGGCTACGTTAGTGCTTATGGCTTGGCCCCTCATCGGTATCAGTGGCGTTCATTTCCCGCTGAGTAATAGCCCGTAAAGCAGAAGAGCGCAATCTTGACGATGTCCGAGATGCGATGGCTTGGACATTGTCCGTAAACCGAGTATTGAAAGTATGTCATCATTTAATAATCAGGATTATCCATACTAGGTGGATGAAGAATAAAAGGTTCCAGGGATCACGGCAACCTTTTCATGCATCAAATACGAGAAAACAACCCAACCTACCAAATACTATTATCTTCAAATTGTTGCTATGGCAAGTTCAGAGAATCTATGTCTTTGTGTTACCTGTGGTACGCAATACGATATCCCCTTTGCGGAACGCCCACCTACCTGCCGCATGTGTAATGTATGTTAGCCCTTCAGTAGGTGAATCTGGAACAACTAACATGGTACAGGAACCCCGGCAATTCGTACCACCTTCCGGGCAGTCTTGGACCACCCTTGAGGAATTGCAGACCACCCACAAGAATGAGTTCAAATTAGACGAGAATGACAAGCGAATCTGGTCAATCTTTTCTACTCCCCAGGTGGCCATCGGGCAGCGGGCGGTCTTTATCCAGACCGAGTCTGGCAACGTCCTTTGGGACTGCATCAGTTTGCTGGATCAGGAGACCATTGATTTCATCAAGTCTCATGGCGGTCTCGCTGCTATTGCTATCTCTCATCCCCATTTTTACAGCACACACTTGGAATGGGCACGAGAATTTGATTGTCCTGTGTATCTTGCTTACGATGACCAAGAGTGGTTGAACAGAAAAGATACTGAACATCGAAGAATCTTCTTCGGAGGTGAGACCCAAGAAATTCTCCCTGGCGTGACCATGATCAAGCTTGGAGGCCACTTCCCGGGAAGCTCAGTTCTCCATTGGAACAACAACATTGTGGGTATATGTAAACTCCAAGTGACACTTTATTAGTTGCAATGCTAATATCCATCGGTACAGTTTACTGGCGATACTATCGGCATATCCCTGGTAAGTGTACCTTGAACATGTATCCCAGAGTTCGGGACTGAAAAGGATGAACAGTCTGGGCTCAACCGCTCGCATCATAACAAAGACCACCAAACATTCTTTTTCCACTACGCATTTCCCAACTTTATCCCTCTTGGGCCAACTGCTATGCACCTCATGTGGAAGAGACTTCGCCCTTGGGACTTCACAGCGGTCTACTCATTGTTCTTCAGGACAACTGTACGTGAACCTAATGTCAAAGATTTGATCCTTGAAAGTATGCAGCGTCAAGCAAAGCATCAAGAGAACACTGGACACCCGTTGCTGGAAGAACAGTCAAGTGCATAACGCATTGATTTGGCAGAAATCTTTACAAGTCAGATAGTCAAGGGTTTAGTAATGTTTGGCTAGGATTTGACGCTTAAGTAGCAATGACGCTCAAACAAAACAACGTGCATGTGATAGTTTTACTTTCCTATCTATCTATTGATATTTACACAACATCTTTCCCTCTAAGTGTTTTGCTTCTTTAGAACGCGCTGTTAAAGAGATACCACCTTTTGCGATCAGGCCGATGAAGCTTTAATCAGCGCTGATCAGAATGTAATTTGTCGCAAGAAATTAACTGCTAGCTCAACATAAAGATCTAAAATGAACATATTACAAGAGATCGCAGCAACGAAGCCTAACAAATGTGTGGATAGCCAAGCATATGACCTCTGAATAATTGTTTAGAAATCATCAACCCCTTCCCTACAGAGTGAGCCAAGGGGCGGGCTGACCACTGTGCCAAAGGGGTCTCTGCTAGGTTGCTGTTACTGGCGCCTTGGGCTTCGGTCATGATAGGCTCCTGGCTAGTAGCGGTCATGTAATGAATACAATCAATGGCAAAAAAGATATCCCCCTTCCAGGATTCGAACCCGGGTCTTCTCCCCGCCAACGCAGTCGGAACTGTCTGGTTTCTACCGCCCGAGGGCAGCAGTTTAAGGGAGCGCGCTGACCACTGCGCCAAAGGGGGTCAGTCACGTTTCATGTTACCGGCTGTCGGATTCTTAGGCATCATAAGGCTTTGTCAGGTCCCCTATCTTAGCCTGCGAACACATCAAAGGGGCAAAAAGGAAGAATAACCCCTCTTCCAGGATTCGAACCTGGGTCTCTCCCACTCGCGTTAAACGCGGCTTCAGAAAGAAACTACAACCCGAGGGAAGCAGGACGGAGTGTGCTACCACTGCACCAAAGAGGGCTGTTCTTGTGTTGCCGGATCTTAGGTCATTCGGCATTATAGCCTTGTGGCTGACAAGGAAATGCAGCATTAAAATAGATCGAAAGGGCCCAAAAAAGGGAACCCCCCTTCCAGGACTCGAACCTGGGTCAAGACCTCCCCCGAGCTGTAAACTGGTACCCCTCCCTAAGAAGTGAGTCGAGGGGAGCGCGCTGCCACCGCGCTAAAGGGGGTTCGTATTTGTTGTTGCTGGATGTCACATCTCTCGGGATCATAGACCTATGACTGATTATTGAATCTCGCTAAGCTGCCTGACACCCGACTGCGGCATTGCTACAGCCTTTCTCAGTTTCTTCACTGGCATGATGGACGAAAGATTAATTCGTTGCGGTATAACGAAGGAGACATGGTGCGCCGACACACGTCCCTTTTATTCAATATGGAATGGTAATGGCGCGGCCATTGTGATTTACAAGATTCTTTACAATCAATAACCATAGCAGCCCGCAGTTCACAGCAAGAGAAATGATTTTGAATCATATTCCTAAAACCTCGGAGTTATGGTAGTCGTCTCGAAGCTAGAAGCGCCAAGGCAACAGAGAGGAAGTCTTGCGCAGATGAACATCGCACAGAAACTGACGGACTGAACACAAGGAATGATAAACGCAAAGGTGAGTTCCTACACCCCACGCGTGAAGGGATGGACGCGTTTCGCTTTGTTTACTTACGCGATAGCAAGCTGCGGTCGGTAGACCACTGAAACTCCGGCTCGGCTGTTGGCCAGCTGGCGGACAGTGACATGACAGTGTCAAAGCCTTAACTGCAATTCGGGATGGAACCCTCCACAACAGAGCATTAAGGTCCTACTCTTTAGCACCTAGCATGAAATAAAACTTTTCTTTTTGCCTCCCCTAGACTAGGGTTATCCAATCCCATCCGGTAGACTCGTTGATCATCTCTCCATCCATCATCTTGTAGACGTAAGCTTGCCCGATGTATTGGAAAGCGACAATGCCCTCATCTCTCTGAACTTGCCTAACAATAAATGGCATGTTACCCCCTTTGAAGATACAGATACTGTCACCGGCTACCATATCCGGGTGTCCGACTCCGATGATGCCCCTTTCCGTCACAAATCCTCGGCATCCACGGGAGCTAAGGTGAAACCCTTTCCCATCCCTTGCCAGAGCTTCAGTGAATAGCGCTTGTGGGTCTTCGTCACTCTTAATTCGACTTCGCCTGCCGAAAGATTGATGGATATCAGTCGTTATGCAGTGCCACGCCGCCTCGGAGTACGTTCCACCCTGTGGATAGACCCTGTTGGGATTACGTTGCCAGACGGTCACCGTCTCTGTCATATCAGAGCCAGTTTCAAGTATTGTCCCTACTTCGGCAGCTCTATCGATGATGAACCCTTCCAAGTCTAAAGCATCGTTCGACAATGAGTCTCTAGTCTCGGCCTTTGTCTGGCCGGCTGCCCTGAACATGGCATAAGAGTAAATCCACTCTATCTCCTGGGCGAGGTCTGCCTGATCGACAGAGGCGGCCCAGTCAGGAACCCATGTTGGCAAACTAGGCGACCGGCTCTTTTCAGAGACTCTAAGCAGGATGTCCAATGTCCCAAGCTTCTCGATAAGAGCACGACTTATATGCTGAAATGCTTCCTCAACAGGCAAGGCATAGTCAGCTGAGGCCCCTCCACCAATGAGACCTAGATAAGCATATATCTTATCTCTCGGATCAGATGCTCCCCTGGTTCTTAATAAGTTGACAACTTCAGTTGCTGTCACCAATTTGTTGTGATTCCGCCGGGTCTCCCTGAGCCCGTTGAATGTTAGCCAAAAGTCGAGAAGGAGTCGATGGCCTACATGACAACAACCGGAATAATCGTGATGAAATGAATTGTCATATGCCTCTACAAATCTCTCGAACGATAGTTCGGCACTTCCGCATATCATGATAGCGTCTTTGGGAAGAATGGCTTCCTGTACAGTCCAAGCTCGATTCCACCACGGAAGTAGAACTAGATCGGCCAGAGCTTCAAAGTATTCCGCGGTTGGACTATCATTTCCGCCACCATCAACGGGATTGTAGTGCTTATCATCAGCCAAGTACTTGACTAGGTCGAAAGCAAGTTTTGCTGATTCCCCTGGAATGGCATTTGGCCCTGCATCCTTATCTCCGGAAAAGTCCCCTATCCAAAGCAGCGCTCTTTTTGTCCAGGAGTAGATCTTGCTCATGAGATTGACCTGGTGTGACTTTTCGATATCATCGGTCTGATTGATACACACAGCATCGACCCAAATACGCCGTCCCTCTTTGGCTAGCCTCAACCTCCTTAGGGCATTGAAGAGGTTGACAGTGACATCCTTTGCCATACCATCCACCTCGATGACGCGGCAGACTTGAGGGTCTCCCCAATTGTACGATAGAGCCTCATAGTCTGATTTTTCAGTAAGCGGTGTCGTATGCAAGGTACAGCGGATGGGATCATCCTCACTGCCGGGAAATACTTGTAAAATTCTGATTTCTTCGAGTTGCGAGTCAAGCGGTTGATAAAGCAGGTGCTTCGACCCGGCATCTGAAGTCCCGGGTTGAGCCTGAGCATCTCGATCGGCAGTTGACATCTTACTTCAAGGCAATGTTGGTGCTGTCTGAGTGTCTGGTTGATAAGATTGTTTCTGCTAAGGCTTATGACGCTGTCTGCGTATGAGCGGGGTAGCAGCGTTGGTGCGGCTGTGTTTGTCATGCTTATGCCTCTATCTGGCAAGTTGATAGGGAAGGTAAGATAATCCGAGGCGAAGCTGTGAATATTATGCAAAACCGCACTTTCTCTTCTCATACTATTATGTCTTGATAATCCTGTTTGCGATCTCTAGTATTCCGTCGAAACAGCCCTCTCCCATACCTTCTTGACAAGGCCACCTCTACCATGACTGGTCGGCCATACAACTTCAGCTAGAGATTCAAGCGCTTGTGGCCAACATAAAATCGCCATCTCTCGACTCTGTCGTCTGACAGCCGTTTGGAAAAACTCAGTACTAGGGTGTATTGTACTGTCCGCTTCGTCCTTGGACGATGTATGGCAGCCAACTAGACCCATCAACAGGAGCCACAGGAGGAATGGATTCCCAGGCGCTCGAGTCTCGGAAAGGAATACGACCATGTCCTGATGGAACAGAGTGATAGTGTATTTATGCATACGCTCATCAAACGGCTCGGTGACAGCAAGAATAGTTTGCAGGTATACGAGAGACGCAGTAACTAGCGCCCCCCCACGGAGTCTCGTATGAGCTTTGGGGCGGACTGGAGCTTCCAGTTCCTTCTTTCTTTACCGATATGGATTCAAAGTGAGCAAGGACCCATTCTTCCAGTAGCTTTGAGCCGGGCCCTCGTCTCCAGAATCTTTCGAACCCTTCGTTTGCAGATATTATACTCCGCTCCGATGTCACATCCTCAATTTCGGATGTGAACTGGCGAAGGAACTTGACCAGGGTGCGGCCGTCGGCGTTATTGAGTGTTGCCCCGTGGGGCAGTGGCGATAGAAAGAATGGGAAAAGGCGAAGTACTCCAAGCTTCAACGTCCATGACTCTACTGCTCCGGCTTTATGCCATGTGTATATCATCTGAACAAGCTCTTTGGCAGTGTAGACTGGTTTGCTACTCCCGAAACGACATATACCCCTGAGAAGGTTATTGAGACCGTAGATATATGCATATGCCCTGGAGGAGATCAGTATAGTGGCTGAGTGGGGTGGATAATTCACTTACATGCCAAAGTAGCGATAGGATAACTCCTGATCAGTTGAACGAGGCGCCAATTCTTCATAATCCCTGTTCTTGTCGGCATTCTCGATGATTGCTAAAATACCACCGACGTGAGTCTGGGCTGCCAGCATCTCCCCGTTGCAGATCTGGCATGGTAAATCAGCCGGGAAATACACGGACTTGGGAGACCGTCTTACCTCTGTGAAGACCAAGGTGGCCATTTGCCGGATGATGAGTGTATCGCATTTGTGGCTGTCGGCGGCAATCCATGTCTTGATGTATGACATAACTTGCACCCTGTGATGTAGAAAGGTGGTTTCAAAGGGCTCAAGGTTTCCATACTCGTACCAGAAGTGCATACCGGCAAATAGCATGGTACTGCGTAATGCAAAAGAGTCGTCTGTCAAGTTCATCCTGATTTTCGGATTATTATCAGTACTTTTGGCAAGTACGCTAACGAGATGCAGCAACTAACCAACTGATGACAGGCGTTCTCGGAGTATTTTTACGTCCTTGCGAACACTTGAATACTGTTCATGTCAGAGCGGAGGACCTTTTCAAGATACTTAGAAATATTACTCACAATACTGAAAGAGCTCGTGAGATCTCAAAGGCATCTCACAGGCCACCCTGTTATATCCTCTATCATGATTCAAATACGGTAATTGGGCAGGTATTCTTGTGGTCTGGACGTCTGGTATCTGTTGTGGAACCCTTTCAACTTGCCAAGAAGGTGTTTTCTCCCAAGGTTTAGCACCCTTCTGCTGCGCTCGACGTTCCCGTAGAGGAATCTTCATTGGACCATAGACGCAAATCTTGCCAGCTTTGACACAATTGTTACTAGGAGGGTTTTAGTATATACGCTACCAATACGAGTAAAGCAGGGGATATATATCATTCCGGGCGCTTTTCATCGCAAGCTTTCTTACGGGTTCGACAGGTTGAACAGCCTGTCTTACTCCGCGTGTAAGTTTGTCGTACGCTGTTGCTATCGTTGGTCATTTTGTCACATGTATTTTCATCTTTGGGCCTCTTGAAATGAGTTGAGTACTAACATACTTAATTGAAAGGGAAAAGGAGACAAAATGTCCGACCGCCGGATATCGGATCGAATAAGTGAGCACTAAAACAAGGCTGTCTAACTGCTGAGTCATGGACGAGGTCCATATCCTACGATACAACCAATGAAATGGATGAGTGCCATTCCTGCGAGGCCAATGTGACATCATTCGAGGTTGTAAACTTTAGCGAAAAGTAAATAGACTGGAGACGGGTAATTCCAATACGAGCTTACACTCCATATTTCCATCCATAGGGCTGTCTAACACTAGAGACAATATAGGCGATAATATGACTCTGTAGCGGGGAACGATGCCAATCCTTCCATGATCTTCAAACAGTGGAGGGTTTAACCTTGTAAATGGCATTGTCCACTGCGACAGATCCATCCTCATCAACAACCCATCGAAGCTCGCCCACAAACTCAGAACGCTCAACCCACTTGAAGTCAGGGTGACTGGTCTCCAAGATCGGCGCACTCAACCAGTAGTTTTCCCCAAAGTCAAGAGTCTGAGCTTTGGGCCCTTCAGTAAAGACTTCCATCCATTTTTCGTCGATTTGTAGAACACCTGTGACGTATACATAGAAGCCATGTCCTTCCTGAGATCGAAATTGCACTCGAACATCGAGATGTCCCGTGTTTGTCTCAGGGTCGCGCTGAGCATTGTAAGTAGAGCGTAGTGGTAATTGAAAGATCGACATACCAGAATCCAGTCCGCACCTCCAGGCTGAAGCTCAGCCTCAAATCCACCGCCTTTGATATGGCCGTGCGTCAAGAAAGCTATGATGCGATGATTGTTTCCTTTAGCTTCCGGAATAACTAGGGCTTTTGCAGGTGCTGTGTACAGCCGCATGGTGAAAACGTGTTCCAGAGATGGTGTCATGGTGGAGTGGAGGGTTGGATTAGGAGGCTTCTGGTAGATCGGATAGCCTTATTAAACGCACTATAGCTTCTTTGTCTTATATATCCTACGATTTAAGCTCTTTGGCTGTGTCACTAATGATTGAGTTTGGGCAAATGTGATTATTTTGCCAACCCGCCTCTATGGGGCAACTGAAACAATTTTCGAAATGCATCGTCGACCTGATTGGACCATCGCCAACAATCAGTTGTTTGGTGATTATTGTTGGGGTCTTTATAGACGGCTCGGGTCACTAATCCGCATGCGCCAACTAGAGGAAGCACTTAGTCATACCTTGAAATGATACCGTAGACAAAGAAAGACGACAACCTCGTCATCTTCCGGCGCCATCAATAATTGACAAAATCAAAGACGATTAGTTGCGTTTCTGTGGGCTGCATTGGTGTGATGTTTACGGGCTTTCTCGTAAGCTCCCGAATATGAGCATCAGTAATCATGTCCGACTGGCGCCACATTGCAGCGGCCAATGAGATAACAACCCCTGCAATGCAACACCAATACACTGATGACCAATAAAGAGCTAAATGGTTTAGTTTCTAAGCAGACATCGCTGATGTACTTCACCAGCAGTAAGAACCATATATAAAACTCAAAGAGACCAGCGTGGCTTCGCCAAAGCCATACCTTGATAAATGTACAGATTATACTATCAATCGCATAACTTATTTTGCTTTTCTCTGTCTGCATATTCGAGAAACGGAGCATCCAGGATGCCTAGCCAAAGATCTTCGAAACTCTTTGATCCAATACAAGTTGGCGCTTTCAACCTCCAGCATCGAGTTGTGCTTGCTCCCTTGACAAGAGGCCGCGCAGACGCTGCTTCAGTCCCAGCGCCTTACGCAACTGATTATTATGCCCAGCGCGCGACGCGTAAGATGATTCAACTACTTGAAATGATCTCCAGGACAGAACTAACAATGCGTAGCTGGCGGTTTACTTATCACGGAAGGAACATTTATCCATCCCGAAGGAGCTGGAAGACTGTATTCTCCAGGTAGGCGTTTACTTCCAACAATGGAGCGTGTCATACTAAAGAAAAGTAGGCATCTACTCAAAAGAACAAATTGAGGCGTGGAAGAATGTCACTACCGCAGTCCATGCTAAAGGCGGATTGATCGTAGTCCAGTTATGGGCTTTGGGGTAAGAT
Organism: Fusarium luffae; assembly: GCA_013184325.1. Lineage (NCBI taxonomy): Eukaryota > Fungi > Ascomycota > Sordariomycetes > Hypocreales > Nectriaceae > Fusarium > Fusarium luffae. The sequence goes on from JABCJV010000126.1 coordinate 34,684, forward strand.
TCAGATGAGTTATCCGTGCGCATACCATCACTAACCAATATCAGACGAATCGCGGAGCCTGACCTGGTCTCAGCAGTATACAGTCCAGGCACGAAGCCATATTTCGACAATGATGACACTTCACGAAAGACGCCCGATAAGGCTTCCGTCATCGAGAAGTTTACTACTATGACACAAGCTGATATTGATCGCTTTGTTGACCATTATCGCCAAGCTGCTCTGAAAGCTATGGAGTCAGGTTTCGATGGCGTTGAGTTGCACGGGGCCAATGGATACGTAAGTCTCTTCCGAACACTAGCCGGGCTGCACCCTCAACTAACTGTGACTATAGCTCATCGATCAGTTTGTAAGTAAAGATCCGTTTCAGTACTACGAAGTCAGTCTCTAACCTCAGCTTAGCTTCAATCCAGAAGTAACGATCGACAAGACCAATACGGCGGCAGCGTTGAGAACCGAATGAGGTTCTCACTCCGCGTGGTAAACGCGATCAGTGAGGCCATTGGAGCTGAACGGGTGGGAGTTCGGATGTCACCTTTCACTCGTTTCCAGGGAATGCGCGAAGCAGACCCCTTGAGTCTTTTCGTCCCATGGGCACAAGCCATAGTTGATTCCCAGCCGTCTATCGCTTACCTTCACGCTATTGAACCTCGCGCCGATGGCGCAGTTGATACACCAGACCATCTTCAAAAAGGAGTCGAGTCGTTGGATCCAATTCGAGAGGTTGCTACTCGGGCTGGCGTCAACTTCATCGCAGCTGGAGGATTTACACCAGAGTCGGCTTTGGAACATGCTAGTGAGAACGATGATCTCGTAGCTTTCGGTCGGCACTTTATTCGTAAGTACTGGAATATCTGCTTATAGATCTCTGCAAGCAACTAACACTTCATTTTTAGCGAACCCTGATCTGCCTGCTCGTATCAGGAACGGGTGGGCGCTCACCAAGTACGATCGCTCGACATTCTACAAAACGAATGAAGTTGGATACAGCAAGTATGTTGACTCAAGCTATACGTTAGAATTCGAGAACTAACACTCTGATTGTAGTTATACTGCATATACTGTGGATAAGGTTGCGGCTTAGATAGGCTTTATCAGCAAATGACGGTGGCTATCAATTAAGAATGTGCTTTGAATAGAATGCAAATTGTTTTTGGTATCAACTTTCGTATAGATGAACAGAGGAAGTTTTATATATGCAATCTACTCTAAGCTCGCTTGAGTTTGGCTCATGTTGGTGAAAATCCGGAATTGCTCTTGCAGGGCTGCCAAGTTGAAGTGACTGCCACGCTGGGTAGGTGAGTAACAGAAGACTTATCCTCTAAAATTTAGCTTACCGAGATAAATCAGCCTAGGAATTAGTCTAAAATAGCATAAAATAGCTAAGGCATGTTATCTCTTATGCCTATAATGGCTAATTCTTCTCATACCTTACGGATTGGCTACAAAATAGAACATCGAAAGGTCTCAAGGGAACCTCAAACGATCCTACGTAATTGCAGTGACCTTGATTTGGCGTTTCGGTGATGGCGAGTCAAAAAGGCGATCTGGAATGATGTGTCACCACTAATCAGCGGGCGAATAAGCAGAGTGTCGGGAAGATTACTTGTACCTCCGCTCAGTAAGCATCCCGACCCAAATAACATCAACACCACAACAACTAACACTCAAGATGACATCTATATATACATCTAAAATCGTTGTATAGAGGATAGATTTCTTATCATCTCCCCACTATACACAAAAAACCTATCTTCTCAATCAATTCTCATACTCGCAATGTCCACCCAACAAACAGCCAAGACGCAGTACGTCCAGTCTCCCGGTGGCGCTAAGTTCGCCTACCGACAAATTGGCGCTGCTTTGGGCACACCACTCGTCGTCCTAACCCACTTCCGTGGCACAATGGACAAGTGGGATCCTCTTGTCATCAACACTCTGGCTGCCAACCGTCGCGTCATTACGGTTGACTATGCAGGCGTCGGTCTAAGCACTGGCGAAGTAGCCAATTCCATTCGCCAATCCGCAGCCGACATTTCACAATTTATCGAACTCATCAAGGAGCCCGAGGTTGACCTTCTGGGCTTCAGTATCGGCGGATATGTCGCCCAAATGGTTGCACTCAACTCTGATCCCAAGAAAGTCAAGATCCGCAAGCTGATCCTTGCTGGTACTGGTACCAGCCATGGCGAAGACCTGGCCCTGTCTCCCAACAATGATGTTGGTGCTGTAGCTGGTGTGAAGGATGTCAACATTGACGTCTTTAAGATTCTGTTTTTCCACAAGAATCCTGAAGGTGATGCTGCCGCAGAGGCGTGGTGGGGTCGCATTCACGAGAGGAAGGGGTCGATTTGTGGCGAAGAGGTTTCTGAATGGCTCAGCAGTGGGTACAAGGATCAAGGAAATGGCATCAAGGGCCAAGCGACACAGGGTCACACCTTTACAATGAGCGCCGAGACTAGCCGGGGTGAAGGGGGAGCTTATGATCGACTATCGGAGATCAAGATTCCCGTCTTGGTAGCAAATGGCAACGTAAGTACCTTCTCTTGATTCAAAATCGGTCATATGTACTAACGAATGAAGAACGATTATATGATTCCAACATCAAACAGTTATCTCATCCATCAAAGAGTACCCAACGGTCAACTGATTCTATACCCCAACAGTGGACATGGATTCCTGTTCCAGTATGCAACCACTTTCGCCAAGCACGTTGAGCTGTTTCTACAGAGTTAGGCTCCAATTGTGGATACGATGTTGTTTAGTCTATAGATCTTGGTATATCTATAGAAACCTTTCTTCTTGTCCGTGGCTGCATACATTCTGGCTGCATCTGAACTTCAACCGGCGTGTTTGGATCATGGCTCCTAGGCTAGCCCTGGGTTCCCTGAATTTAAAATTTAACTCCCGCTTTCACTCTGACCTCGATCTCCTGTGTTACCCCGCTCGTTCTTTCTTTCAATTCTCAAAGAGATGTACAATTAATCCTCGTCCACTAGAGACATCTTCAAAGCCTTTCGGATATCCTTCGGTCTGACGGCAGGCGTTCTTCCCAAGCAGACAGTCGCGTTACAGAGACCTGTTGAATAAGAATCAGTCAAGGGAGGATCAGAAGGGCTAATCACTTACATGTTATCAATCGTTCCACATCGACCTTCACTTTTGTATCCCTCGTTGTAGGAGTTTTCCACTGCTCTTGTGGCTGTGGCTTTGGGGGCGGCGGCATCGCTCCCATGGCCATACCCATCATCCCTGCGGGACAATGGAAGGATTGCGGGTCAGCACAGAGTGCTTCTTCGCCTTGGTCTAGAATGTTGGTTACGTCGTTGGAGGCATCTGGTGGGGTTACTGGTCCATCGTTCTGAACTTCTGCAATCTCTCTTGCATCTACTCGTTCAAACATCCCCATGTCGATATAAGCAGTTACAAAGTCTTTACCCGCTGGTATAGTGACTCCATATCCTCTCAAACATATTTCAATCTCATCTGCATCAAAGAAGTCCCCGTCATAGTTAGGATCAATGATTCGTAATTGGGGGTTCAGGCGAAGATCTCGAGTCTGCTCAATGGACGGGCCAAAAGGTCCCATTGAGAATCCTGACATCTCCGAAGGCATGTACGCCTCGTTCTGCATGTAACGGTTCCCGATCGGGAAATCATCAGTCCCATTTCCATGCTCAGGGTAGAAAAGACCTGCGCCACCGACGTTGGTGAAAGGAAATCTCCAGTTGTTCAGTGTCGCATCCCGAGATTTCCGGACTGTTTCACCTATTCGCTTGGTGATCTCCTCTCTCGTCTCAAAGTGCATACAGAACCCGAACACCTTCTTGTACCAAGAGGGTGGAGAGTGGCGCATGGAAGCGAGGAGGAAGGCAGCTTCTTGGGATGCTCGTTGGTACCGCCTGCCAAAGGTTGCTTCTTGGGACGAATAGGATCGAGGGGAGCAGAGCGACGAGTCCCAACTAGCGCCTGGGAGTTGATACATGTTGTACTGTGGGGTTTGATTGATCGGCATCTGAAAGTAGGAACTGGTGTCGCAAGCTGACGGCGTGGAGTTGTACTCTTGCATTGGTGTAGGCTCAGGGTTGGTAGTGTATCCATAGTCGACTAGGTTATCAAATTCAAGCTGAGGCACATAATCCATCATGGGAAAGTCAAGGGCGTTGATTTGGTCTGTCGACAAGATATAATCGGTTGACACTACAGCCGGTGTGTCATCGATAGTCGTAATTGGACCCGGGTCTTCATTTTCCGGTGAGTCCGGTCCGTCATCCTCGACATCTCGAGCGCTAGTAAGAATATTGATGGTAGACTTCTTGATATGCTCAACAATATCAGGGTTGTTCTTGAGAGTATCCTGTTCAAGAATAACGTTTGTAAAGTTGAGAAACTCTTTACCCATGTCCTCCTTGGATTTCTCCAGCTCTTCAACCTTCTGTTTCAAGACATCAATGGCGGACTCTTTCCGTTGTCGGTATGCACGCTGAGCCATGCGATTTTGCATACGTCTCCTCTAATTGGCCAGTTAGACATGCAGCATCTGGGATTAACATGATCGACAGGTTCTCAGGAGAGCTTCGAAGAATGCGCCAAGTAAATGGGAGGGTACAGAATACTCACGTTACTAATTGGTTCCCCAGTGGGCGTTTCCACGGGGCGTCTACCCCTTCTGGTCCCCAAGACCGAGACTCCCCCTTCACCAGTACTACTGGTGGTCTTGGTACTGGAGCCTGTACTAGATATAGGACTCATGTTTTTCAGTTGATCTTGAGAATAGTTGAGACCGTAAAGGATGAGTAAAGATAGACGGGATGCTTATTCCTCGGTCTGATGACGTTGGAATACGAGTCAGTGAAACATGCGGAAATGGGAAATAGCAGCCAAGAATGCTGATCATGAGAACATATACATCATCCTACGATCGTGGCCGTAGGGATTGCGGCCCGTTGAATGAAGGGTCCAGACTTTCGCCAACACCTCAGCTGAAGAGCTATCCAATGAGCCCCTACGAACCTTGTGACTAATTGATGACATAGCAGTTGTGTTTATTGTTCCAAGACGCCGGTACTCCACCGAAACACCGGCATACATACCACCATACACTAGCGATTGCGAGAACTGGGGGCATATGGTAAAGCCATTAATGGCTATTCGCGATGAGTTGTGCATGCTGTTTGCGAATCAATTTTCCACCTGCCATGCTATCAGTCTGTGATGCTATCAGTCTGTGGCTTACTACCCCACAATCAGCCTTATCGCGGACGTTGACGTGTTAGTTAATTATCGTGGAGGCTTCATTTGAGGGACCCATTCTCGGGGACCTCAAGTCGTCTTACGTCAGATTTTGGACTGCATTTACTGCAAGTGTGGCGCCATGGCGTAGCGCACCGGCGTCTCGTAAAAGTCCTGCCGGTGTCTTGCTCCAACAACTCAAGAAGATGGATTTTGTAGGTTGTTGGGTGCACAACCCAATCAGTGTACAGCTTCAACCAAAAACTGTTTTATCATTTGCTTGTGTCTTTATCACAAGGGACAAAGCACTGTGGTGGGACCTCGTGTCGAGGAGTTAATGCTCCTTGGGGTTTAGTATGGACCGATCTGGACCGATCTGGACCTCTGTGCAACGGTATTTGTTGCAAATCGATGGCACCGTCACTTCGGCTGCGAATTGCATGTCAGGGTGTCCAGTAAGACTGAGTTGAGACAATTTGATCATTTTTGCGATACTTTAGGCTCACAATCAGGTAAACTTATCTTGATAGTCTAAAACTTAGAGCATAATGTCACCGCTACCTAGGTAGGATAGTTGGACCCTTGGGCTCTTGGGCCCTTGAACTCTTGGACCCCTACTTTCTGCGCTCTTTTGTTCTTCCGGCTTCTTAGCGTAGAGTGCGTAAGCCCATCATTGGCATTCACGATCAACTACCATTGCTCATGGCATATGCACTTCAGAGGTCTTCACCTGGTAGAAAGTCTTGACAAAGATCAACCATATTACATGTATCAATAGAGAAGGACACATGAGCAAAGCTATGATCTATTCAGACGCAGACGAAAAACCCCATCACTACATCTCCAGTACAGCTCTGTATCGCATCTTGTTCTGCTCTACCAACTCAAACACCTTCTTGATGGTCTCAGCGCCCTCATGCTTGAAGATTTGAACCATAGGCTTAATGCCATGACGACTTGAGAATTCGAGCATTTCATCATGAACACTACGAGAGCCGACTAGGTTTGAAAAGACATGGTAGCCTTGAAAGAACATTGCTCCAGCACTAGTGGTCTGTTAGCCTTATATAGTAGTAGCAGGGAGGGTGCCACTTACGGTAGGCTCAATGGCCCATTGACAGGTGCAGCCAATGGAACGATGACTCCATCCCGAGCCAGAAATTCTTTTGTCATGACTCTTTGAGGTCTTCGTTAGTAATCAGTCTATGACTGGAAGTGAAGGGCTCACCGATCCCAATCAGGGTACTTGGTGCCACAGACCACCAGAACATCAATGGGCGCCTTGATCTCATCGAGCATTTTGTCGATCAAGTGAAACTCCTTGGCGCCGAGCTCTCGTGCCTCGGCCTCCTTGCTGGCGCTTGTACTGTAGATGACAACATCCGCACCCATTTTGTTTGCATATTGGATCGCGAGGTGTCCCAATCCACCGATACCCAGAATACCAACCCTCTTCTCTGGGGTGACGGTAGCCTTCAAGGCAGCGTAGACAGTCGCACCGGCACATTGAAGAGGAGCGGCGTGCTCACTAGCAAGGCCGTCGGGAATCTTGTGCAGGAAGGTCTCCTTGCCGATGTAGTAAGAGCCAAAGGTACCGTTGTCAAAGTCTCCTTCGCCGAAGATGACACGATTGTAGCAGTAGATATCCTTGCCAGATAAGCAATACTTGCAGTGACCACATGCATCTCGGTGGAAGCCACCACCAGCACGATCACCAATCTTAAATTGGGTGACTAGAGATCCAACTGCTTCAACGATACCGACACCTTCATGACCGAGGGCTATCGGAGCTCCCATCTGACAGAATACGATGTCTGTATGGCAGACACCACTGTGTGTGATGCGCACCAGGATATCATGGGGACCGAGATCGGGTATCTTGACTGATGTTGGAGTGAAGCCTCCGTTGCCATCACCGGAGCGATATATGGTGTATTCGGTCCCAGCAAGGTTTTGTGACATGTTGGTTAAGAGAGTAACTAAACTTCTACTGCGTGGCGGGTTTTAAAGACGGATTGCATCGGTAAAAGAAGAGTTAAGTGTTATAAAGTGTTTGTTCTTTACTGGATACCATGAATGTGAGGGTCGCCGAATTTATAATACCATCGGAATACTATAAGTCACTTCGTACATTCTGTAACTAGACCAGATTACTATTTCCTCCAATATGGGTTGGTTGTTTTGGCGCCGTCGGTCAATGTTAGTAATCGCTCTCAGACCGGGACAACTACTAGCTTGCAGCTATCCAGTTTGCAGCGTTGCACACCATCATTTCCCCTCCTGGTCTAGTGGCAACGGGAATATTTCAATCATGCCCTTCCACCGTGATTTGCCCGATCCTTTTCTGGCAGCTGGGTCGCCTTGCCTAGTGCCCACTTGATGGAGGACCTCCCGACTCGATAGTGTCATCTTTGGGCCTCGGAGGGAGATCCCACCATGGGGCGTTATCAGACGCCATGGCAGACATCCCACATGTGCAAGGCGCACAGCAACAGATGAACATGGCCATCCCAAACCTCTTCACTTTGACGTGCGCTGGAGAAGGATGTTAGTCGAATGTTGACAGGGAAATAGACACCACGAACGGACCGTATTTCACATAATATTTAGTCCAATCAAAAACAGTTGGTTTCGCCATCTGGTACTAGATGCTGTATGAGCTTTGATGCATAAACTTTGAGAGCAATTGAGGACCTCAGTTAGTGGAATATTATGGACTAGTTGGTCTTGTGTGAAGGTAAATAAACGGTGACGGACAAAGACCTGGAGTCAAAGGTCGGGAACTATGTTGGTTGCACTGACGTCATTCCTCCTTCAGATTCAAGATTCACGACCCCTCAGTCGCGTCAGATAAACTTGGGGGCCGTTCCTGGACATGAATACTTGACGGGTCAAGCCTGTTAGCTGTGTTTTAAGGTGTTTGGCTACGAAGTTGACAGGCTTATTCTGTCGTCCAACCATTGTGGAGAAGAGCTAACAGTGCGGCTCATATGTCCTACTTCGTCCGACAGCTAATTCTCGTAAGTATCTCCTGGTCGGAAGAGTTACAGTACAAGGTTGCAGCAATGCAAGGTGCGGCACAGCGGTAAATAATTCCCTCTCCTGATCTAGCGCCGGCGGGCATACTAATCATGCCCGTCCAGAATGTTCAGTAATTCATCCCGAGCCAATGAGACGCGAAGTTTTGCTTACGTCGCATTACATTCAATAAGACACATTTCGGCACATTTATTGGTGTGGAAGCTGTGTAAGCAGGCTTGGCAAGCCATCGTAGGAAGTGCTCAGTAAGCTTTATACATCGTCAAATGATGTGTATCGTCAGTGGTACAGAGACGCGATACATATATATGTGAGCTTAGAGTCAATTCATTATGTCGCTTATCATCATAAACCATCTAAAGTAACAAACAAATAGAGCACTGTTACCTTTACTCGACTATGACTCCACCATTTAGAAACATTCTCATTGTCGGTGCTACGGGCTCTATCGGCCATATTATGCTGGACGCTCTAGTCAAGGAACCCTCATTCAACGTTACAGCTCTCCAAAGATCATCGTCCAAAGGAAAGCTTCCATCAAACGTCCGCGTCATCACCATCGACGATTCATACCCTTCCGAAGCACTTGTTTCAGCATTCTCTGGCCACGATGCTATCATCAACTGCATGACTTCACTTGCTGTCAGTGATCAACTCCGTTTCGTCGACGCTGCAGTCGATGCTAAAGTCAGACGCTACGTTGCTTCCGAGTATGGTCTCAACAACAACAAGCCTGAAGCAAGAGCGCTCAATTCTGTCTTCCGTGAGAAAGGCGAAGTCCAAGACTATCTCAGATCCAAAGAGTCTACGGGCTTGGAGTGGATGGCTTTTGCTTGTGGCATGTGGATCAAGTGGAGTGCACTCCATGACTTTTTGGGAATGCACATCAAAGAAAAGAAGTTCGTGGTCTGGGACGATGGCGAGGGCTTGTTCAGCACGACGACTGAAGACAACACGGCTCTTGCCATGGTCAATGCTTTGACCAAGAAGTGGGAAGACACAAAGAACAAGATTGTCTGGTTGAGTGATTTTGCCATCACGCAGAACATGTTGCTTGAGGCCATTGAGCGTCTGAGTGGAGAAAGGTTCACTATCGAAAAGGTCAACACTGATGAGCTCATCAAGGAGAAGCAGGCTGCAGTTGCATCCGGCGACCCGTATGCTGTATACGCCTTGATTGAGACTGGATTTGTCACTGGGAGGTTTGGAGGTCATCTGGAGAAGGAAGGCCAAATCATGAATGATGTCTTGGGTCTCCCTAAGAAGAACCTTGATGAGGTTGTTAAAGCCGCCTTGAAAGCTGTTTCTGAGTCTTGATTGCAAAATGAGAACCGAAGGACCTAGATATAGAAACGCAACTTGCAATTATAGTATACTTCGTTAGGCTGAATTCTTGAGTAACAAAAGACTCGCCGCTTGATCAGTCGAATCGACGCCCTTGATCTTCAGTTCACCACTTCAGCGAGCATGGAGCTAGATTCCAGGCTCATGCCACACCGTTAAGCCTGTCGAGTTCCAGGCAAACACGCCTCTGGTCCATTCTCTGTCGCCATTCAATATCTGTCATGTTTCGCAAATGTTCATCATCCCCGCCCGCAAATTTCCACCCTGCAGACCCGACCAGTCGCCTCGCGAACCCGATCAGGATGTCGCCTCTGCTATCATCCACGTCTTTCCAGTGGCACATGCAAATGATGGCCCATATGGTTTCAATTCCAGTATCACATGATACGAGTGCTCTGCCTAATAGAGACTCAGAATGTTTTCGCAACGATTCGTATAATCCTGGCGCGAGGTCTCTCGAGGCAACGGTTAGGATCACGGTCAACAGGAAGCTCGACCGAGTCCGTGTGTACTGAAAGGTGTAGAGGGATGGATCGAGAAGGTCCAAGGAGGGGTTTAAAAGCCTAAAGAACCTTCATACAACATATTAGTCAATCGATAACACACCGTGTAGTCTACTCACGTCTCCCAAAGAACCTGAGCGGCCGGTTCGTTGATAACCCCCAACTCGATAGGGTCTTGCGTTGTCGGCCTATTGGCAGTTACCTCCATGTTGGGTTGCTGTCTGTAAGGCCGATATCAGTGGAGGAAAACAGAGATGTCGGACACAATTAAGAAATAAAAGGAGTTTTATCCGTATACTTCAGCTTGAATGTTGTATGAGGACGAAAGAAGAGAGGTTCCGTGCAAGCAATGCAGTCATGGTCCTTCCAATATGTGAACTGTAAGGAAAGCGATATCACTCACAGATCAAAGCCATTAGCCGAAGTTGCGACAGATGGACCTTCTATCTCGTGTGCGCCATTCAAGACAGCCAGTGCGGACGGTGCCTGCTCGGATCTTGGAGACACTGAGACTGAGTATGACCCAGAAGCTCTAGTTTGCAGGCCAGAGCCCTGGATCTGGGGCATGGGGTCACCTTCCGTTTGCTCTGGGGACGGATCTTGCTGTTCTGCTCTAGATGTCGCATGGGAAAGTCAATGATCAAAGTCTCCTGCCTCAAGTTCATCTTGACGTACCTTCTCCCCGTGTCGTCCCTGCGCCATTGGCCTCGCCGATGCAACTCATAGACACAATTTCTATGCAGTCTTTGGCATCTATCGCAGGTCGTGGTTTCTGGATCCGAGCTAACACATTTCATTTTGCTACGACGACAAGGAGTGCAGGCAACTCCAACAGGCCTATTCCAGAATGCTGGTCAGCACTACATCATTCAAGATTGTAAAGAATCACGAACCGTTGCTGCAGCTGCGAGCTGGCATCCTCCGCCATTACTGGGTCTAATATCCGAGTAGTCCCCTCTCGAGATGAATTTTCGTATCAGCGAGTCGCATTATTAAAGACTCCATCGCTCCAAGCCACTGCAACATAGACGCGGCATCACGATTCAAGTTGAAGCCTGAGCGCGGCATAAACGATTATTAAACTTTGGCCGCTTTCGCCGCAAGCCACCTGAGATGCCGCTGCGGTTGAAGTGCCTGGTAGGGCTGGATTTGACTCGTGATAGCCTCCTTTGTTGTCGCTTGATCAGTAATCGCTGTCGCGTAACTGGAACGTGACGTCATTGTGTAGCGCGACTGCCCCGGTCATTTTCGTAACGACTCCGAACAAGACGAAACTTGGGTGATGAAGTTTGTCATTGCCCGAGCCCAAGTACGATCGCAATCCGAGAATACAATATTCTTGAGAGGACATCTCGGACCAGTTATTGAAGGGCGCCGACGAAGATAGCCGATCGTTTCTCTGCAAAAGCCAACAACAGAGCTTATCTTATCCTTTATCTTATCTTCTGCACAGTCTTGATCATTGTAAACTGTGTTTCTGCACTGTGATTTTCTTTATCTTATCTCGCTCTGTGCTTATCTTATCGTTCACACAGGCTTAGGGTAAGTACAGACAACAGTAATCTGTTATTACTATCATCGATTCAGTAGAAAGTATTGATATATTATTGGGGTATCGCTACTCAGATATCTCAAGTCATCTTCTCCCATATTCCAGGATTTCTTATAAGCACATCCCATATTAAACGTGGTGGTTTTATGAGGATTCACGGTTGTTCCCTGCGTCAGCTGGTGATTGTGAGAACAATGTCAAAATACCGCGCGCCAACCTTACGCATAGTTCTTGAGAAATCTTCACGATAAATTAATAAAGACGCTATGACATCAGACAATCTCTTGAAGATTTTCTCTCCACTCCTCCCACCATTTCGAATCAATCCACGGCCACGAACGCGCTTTCATAGCCTCCTCATCAGCCAGCAACGTGTCTATATCAATGCATTTGTAGAATATAGCTTTTGTAAATCTCTTCCTGGTGACACGATCAGGCTCGCCTTCTTCGCCGTTTTCATCTATCGTCCAACACGCGTTGATCCTCTTCTCTTCAGGAACGTTAGATGGTGCATCGCGTTTGGGATCCTCAATTCTTGACAGATTTAAAGAGGCTCTGTCAAAGCTCCCCTCTTCCGTCCTAATGATGGCCTCAGTTATCGAGCCTTCAGTTTCAGCGCACCATGGACCTTCCTTTCCAGACCGCAGAATCAAATTCAGGGCTTTACGACGCCAGAATGCGTTTCGGTATTTTTTGGCGGTGAAGTATAACGGATGAATGATTCCCATTTCCGGGATGAACGATGGCAAAGCGCCGAACGCGTCGCCAAAAGGATCAGCGCGTAGATCCCTGTCAAGCAACAAAGCCTCGATCGTCGTAACAATTTCTTGAAATTCAGGACCGTAACAATCGTAGCTTTTCTCACGAGGGTCAAGAATATTCGACGTATTGATGAGCGCAGCGAGGCATTGCGCACGAAGAACCACTAGCGGCTCATAAGTCTCAGCATCCCAATTTGAAGGAAGCTCATTGTGTGACAACCATTGTTTCAAAATCGCGAGTTGACGGCCTTGTTCGATGAGCATCTCTGGTGGAATTACTCGACGACTGGTATACTTGTATCGAACAGCACGGGCGTTGAAGTGGAAGCATGAATGCAGAATCTTAAACAGTGCTTCATCGGGGGCGTAAGCTTCGACAATATTTTCGGCAACTGACGGGAATGGAGGCAATTCGGGAGGATGGCATACCCCGTATGTTGGGACATGGAGGTCAAGCTTTTGCAAAAGTAACGAAAGACTCTTGGTGTCCACGTCCGTCAATAGTTTCTTGTTGGTCTGGGAGAGCATTACGGAGAATGCTCCAAGAAGATGCGTGAGCCCCGTGTTCAACTTCTGTTGCATGGCTTCAGAGAATGCTAGGAAAAGACAAGCGATTATGCAAGGCACGGGGCCATGTGGCAGAGTCGCCAGATCATGCTGCACAAGCTTGAGAGCTTGTGCATATCGCTTTGTTGTCTCGAGACCTGAGCTTGGCGAGTCTACCTTCAGAACATATTCGTTGTAAGATGCACCGAAAGCTTCAACCGCAGCTCGTACCGAAGGAATGGCATGTGCCAACTGAGGCACTGTCCGAGACCAAAAGGTTTGCTCAACACCATTCCTTGCGCGTCGGGGACTCTGAACCAGGACACCACAAGCGATATCGATGAATGGGTTTGTGAGATGATAAGGGTCGAAACCCAGTACAGTCAATGGTGAATTAATTCTTGATGAGTTCGGTGTCAATATTATTGGCGATGAAGACGAGGCCGACAAGGGTACAATTGATGTCGTTGATGGAGTCTCAGGCGGTGAATCAGGATAGGCCCCTTTGGGATAACCTTTGCACTCGCGCTTTGAAGTCCGACATCGCTGACATGTAGGTTTTGCCTCATCACACTTAACGCGTCGAGCTCTAAGTCGTTAGTTAGCGCGATATGAATAAGCGGTGCTGGGAGATTGAGATCGTACTTGCATGTGAAGCAGCCAAATTTAGACTGCTTTACGTTAGTTCTCGTCCGCTTGGACTTTTCGGTGTTTATCAACGTCGCTGTCATTGTGAACTTGGCAAATGAGATGCAAAATGAGGAGAAAGACCGAGTAATCCAAAGACCGAGAGCTGAAGATAAATGAAATCTCATGTTTGAAGCCTGTGCCGCGATGGAATGCCCCGCAGGGCTGATTGATGCTCGCCAAGTAAGTGTACTTTAGAGCAGACACAAAACCGGTGGTTGTGTTAGTACTCGTAACCTGTCAGCATCGGACTGTTTTGTCTCCAGTGGAGTCATGGTCTCCCAAATGATATTAGCGTGAACTCAAAGACCGAGCAAAGAACTGGGTCATTCGTGAGAATTGACTATTCTATTGGTCAGTGTGTTCATCCTTGCTTACGACTCCAGGAGGCGGAGCAAAGACCGAGCAGAAGGATCTCATAGCAATCTCGTTCCTGAATCAATTGGCGAATGACGATGAAGAAATCTCAATGGCTCTAAGATCTCGCACCATTTTGATGTGATATTCTGACTATCTGTTTCAAGGCCGATCTATCAATGGAAACAGGCCGCATAAGCATCTCGGTGTTTAGACCAATTACAAGGTTCGGGTACAGGATGCACTGCCTGGTGTTCAAAGACCGAGATGAATGGAATGTGTCTGAGAAGAAATGGTCCTTGAGCGAATATTATATATAAAATGGAAATGGACACCGAAGTTGATATCAGTCGTGGTTATTTCCAAGCAACTAATAAACTCCACAAGTCGAACTTCTGACAACCGATCTTCACCTTCACAATGGCGTCCGAACCTCTAGTCTGTACAGAAATCTCCGAACAGTGTCCAATAAAATACACAGTCTACGGTTACCGTCCGGCTCTTTGGGTAAACTCCCTTTTAGCAGCCCTCTTCGCAATCGCCTTCTTCGCCAACATCTACCTCGGCATCCGCTTCCGAATCCGCGCCTATGCCGTCGTTCTAGCCCTGGGCTGTCTCGCCCAAGTCATAGGCTACGGCGGACGAATTGGAATGTACTTCCTACCCTTCAACGTGATCCCTTTTCAAGTACAAGTCTGCTGTCTCATCATTGGTCCGGCCTTCAACAGCGCAGCAGTCTACCTTATGCTGAAATACATCGTCGCACTCTTCGGACCCGAGTGGTCATTGCTCAAGCCGAAGCTGTACACCATTATCTTTATCGGTGCGGATATTGTGTCATTGGTTCTTCAGGCTGCAGGTGGTGGAATCGCAGCGACATCTAGGCCTGGAGATCTGGATGTCCTGAATCTTGGTAACGATATAATGATGGCAGGTATCGCATTCCAAGTGGTCACGCTGTCTGTCTTTGTGATCCTGGCTACGACATTCTGTGTCCGACGAACACTAGGTGCCAAGACTTTTCCACTAGCTGGCAATGCACTTCAGACATGGCAGAGTGCGCGATTCCGTTGGTTCATCGCTGGTCTTTCTACTGCGTTCCTGGCGATCTACATTCGTTGTGTGTACCGTATCGCTGAGATGCGAGGTGGTTGGGGTAACGAGATGATGAAGGAGCAGATTCCCTTTATCGTTCTAGAAGGAGTGTGAGTATCAATGTGCATTCATGTCTTCAGTCACTAACCATCGCGACCAGTATGATTCTCATCGCGACAGCCGCACAGACTGTTCTTCACCCCGGATACTTCTTTCCTCAATTCATGAACCAAAAGCTTCAACAAGAGGGTATGGTGTTTATTTCCCGCATAACTGATCCGCCGGCTAACAACTTGAAGATTCATCGGAGTCGTACACTGAACTGCATGCCACACCAAAGTACACGGTTTGAGGAACACGGGGATGTCAGCGTGAGATGGTGCCTGCCCTAAGGCACGTGAGATTGAGGTTCAATTGAGGATGATAGGCGTATGCAGCTAGATAGCAATAATATGAGAACTTGGCATTAGAGCGCTACTGCACAACATCTACTAGTGGAAAGTTAGATAAAGGCACAGACACAGGCAAACAGGAACGAGAACCCCGATAACCATTGTCTCCTCCCCGAGAAACATGGTTTGTTTACTGAGGTCTAGAACGTTTAACCCGCTATCTATGTTGTTATTTCGCATTGACCCCGTCACACAATCTGCGCCTTTTCACGAGCCAGACTGTCGGGCTCACCGTATCTGCCAGAGCTGGTGTTACAAGTAGTTGAAATAATCTATTAAAAGCATATCACTTGAGCCGCACCATTGTCTCTTATCAGTTCGGAAAATTGGTGAGTCAGAACTTAGACAAATCTGAAAGCGCCCTTAGTCCAACAATGCTTTATCAGTGACACTCCCACGCGCTTTCTGTGGCTGCCTTATACTCGTATAAACAGACCAACCTCGTATGTGTGGATTCAGGATAACGTGATGCACACCAAAGGCTGGCTCCCGAACCAGTTGACAGCTCCAGGTAACACAAGCGTCGGAAAGTGGAAGCACCCGAGAGCAAGACCTGAGAAATAATTCAGTGGCTTGCAGAATACGGAGCTTGTGCTGTGCATGCGTTGTTCAATTGGTTACACAATTAGTGGATGGCCTCGATGATCCTTCAGAGGTTCACTCTGCGTTGTCAAAGATCGTCATGCCAATGTGCATCTCACGGCGGAGTCGTCTAGACCTACTTAGCCAAGTGAATTATCGTCTGATCCATGTTGGGATGGTAATTATCGCAATCGGGCATGAGTGGCGTTCTGGTCTGACCAAGATACTTTGACAACGGTTCATGGCGGCGCCACGACCGAAAGTATCTCTGAGCTTATTATAACGGGATTCTGATAATTTGTCCGGACCACGTTATATAAGCGTGCATAGTCTGACATAACAGCAGGTTGCAGCTCACTGGCAGAAGCACCTCGCCCGATGGGTGACATGCAATGCTACGTCGGCAGTGAAGGATATTGGATCCTTCCAATTCACGCCGTCATAGCAGCCAGTTACATGCGGGGAGCTTCAATGTTTGCTCCAATGTTCTCTCTCAGTTTTTGGGTGCAGAGCAACGTTAGGCTGACCATTGGAAAGGCACATTTTCTGGTGAAGGCTGGGGCAAATGTCGGCCATCATTCCGTAGGGCCGTTTCACACCAATATGCACTGCTAATGCATCGAGGACGCCTCTTCATACAACCCAGCCAAGCACAGGACGAAAGCTGGGAACCACAAAGATTCCAATGCAAGCTAAGGGCAAGTCGAGCTCTGTTCTGGCCGTTGTAAAGCCGCTATGAATGCAGACTATTGGTACCAAATTTAGATCTAGGGCGCCTTAGCCGGAGACTACACGATGATAGCGGAGATAGATAAACCTTGTTTCATAGATCTACCGTCCGAGATCCATTATCACGACCTTGGGCTGCTTGGCAAAGGATGAACAAGCTCGCCGGCCAAGCCGGACCTACTCGCCAACAAAACTAACGCAGTTTCTTACATTCATTGATTAGACGGCTCGTCAATTGATCCATGCAAAGCTTGGCTTTCATCGATTACTCGCAGTGCTGCCTTGTCTTGGCGTCATTGGTCTCGATCATCATAGCTCTATGATGAGGTTTGTGGAGACAAATGCACAGAAACGGTGAACCAATCGGGGAGCCCTTCCCAATTGCGCAATTTTTCCACCGTCAACTACCAACGACCAAGGCCCATAACAGGCTGTCAATACGGCTTGGTTATTGGTGATGGTTCGATTGAACGCGGGGCTAGCCCTGTCGGCTGTAGAGTCTTGTCCCTGTCCTGTAGCTGCAAGGTAAGCCCAGCCCTGGGCATCAAAGACCGGTCAACAACATCCGCAGGATTGGGCTTACTGTAAGGCTGGATCATCCCGGCAACGTCCCAAATCAAGCTTCAGTCTGACAGCGAACATGCTCGCGACTCTTGCCATGAAAAGCTGACCGCCAAGAAGCAATTGCAGATCATGTTGGGGTACCAAAGTTGTGTTGTGTTGTGATTGATCTTTTCTGTGTCCCCACTATCAAAATGCTAAGCTTCTGTGCCTGGAAATCCCCCGCAAAACCGGTAAAACCGGTAAAAGTTCCAGTTATGCATAGAGACGCTTAAAGCTTAGTTTATTTTTATTTGGACTCTCATATGATGATTCATGATCTGACTTGGCAATTGATGGTGGTGCTTGTAAGCGTTGCAACCTTCCATTAGATCACGCGATTTATGATGCAACGCACGTTAGTAACTAGAATAAAAAAGTGCTGTTGGAGGAGAATTAATATGACATGATTCTATCCAATAGCATAGCTTGGTGTGGCACCTGAATATGCAAAGCGACGCTGGGCCTTTTGTACTCTCACTGGTAAGCTTACTTACAAGGTGGTGTCACTTTGTATGCCCTAAAACTGGTCCCGACCTGCATCAATAATGGCTGCCGACCTGCATTAATATTGCATAGACACGAGCTAGATGGCAGATACGAGCTTATGGCTGAAAGCCTGTGTTCCCATTGGTAGTTGGGTTTGTCCGACGTGTAAATATTGTGCTAACCAAGTTGCTTTCAACCACCATCGTAGGTCTGAAGGCTCAAGCCAACAGCTTTACTCACGTTACGCTGTGAGACTACATGCTCAGGTAAAGCGTGAACTATGATCCGATCCAAGTTGCATCTCATAGCCTGATGGTCTGGAGGGCTGGTCTGAAGGGCTGGAGAGTGATCTAGAGCCGGCTTCATCAATTGGTATAAAGATCACGTAGATTCCCCTCAATCTCAAATTTCATCCAAGCTTCAATCCACTGGCTCAGATTCCCTCATCATTCTTTCAAGAACTCCCATTCATCCCTTGGACTCAAGACTTTCGCTTCAGCCGACAACATGAAGTTCTCCGCTGTGATTGCCGCCATTTCCCTTCCTCTGGTCTTGGCCACCCCTGGTGGTTACGGGGACGACTGCAAGCCCAAGACCATCACCAAGACAGTGACCTCAACTGTCATCAAGCCCATCTACAAGCCCCCTGTCACCAAGACCGAGACCGTCACCAAGAAGTACCCAGTCTACAAGACAGAGACAGTCACCAAGTACAAGCCTGTCTACAAGACTGAGTACGTTACAAAGTGGAAGCCTCCTGTCACCAAGTACCACACCGTCACCAAGACCGACACAAAGTACAAGCCCATCTTCAAGACCAAGACCGAGACCGAGACCAAGTACAAGACGGAAACCAAGTACAAGCCCATCTTCAAGACCAAGACCGAGACCAAGACCGAGACCAAGTGGAAGCCTCCCGTCACTAAGACCGAGTACAAGACTGTCACCAAGAAGTACCCCGTCTACAAGACCGAGACCGTCACCAAGACCAAGGACTGCCATCCTCCCAAGCCTACATACCACAAGCCTGGCTACGGCGATGGTGGCCACAAGAAGGAGTACAAGGCTTAAGAGCTGAAACTTGTTACTCTGGAGGCCGAAGCTTGTCACTTCGCCTGATGGACAAAACTTTATGGATTATGAGACGACATGACACTCCTTCTAATGTTTTAATGTCTTTATTATGGAACCCGCTGCATCTGAGCTAGTGGAATCAAAGTGTGGTGGCTTGGTCGCAATGGCGATGGTGGTAAAAATGGTGGTAATCTTCTTCGACACATTCTTTATATAGGAGACATAGTTGTGCATGCCGCGACTAGAGTTATCTATAGATTTCACATAGCTTCAATTTTACTGTGTTTGGCTGAGCCAATTATGTGTCTTGGATGTGAGATGTGATGTCGAGTAGATTTTTAAAACCAAGGTGGTGATCAGAATCATTAGAGTTTTAGGTCGTTTGGTGCCACAATGTACTTCAATATGTGGCACAGATCTCCATGTCATGTCAGGAACAGTCAACTTAAGCTTGGATCAGCCGCTAAGGCCAAATTCGGGGTCTGGCCATTAGCGCGATGTGGAATACTCGAGTCGGGAATAACGGCTGAGCTTAAATGAGGAAACTCCAACCAATTATCAAGGGGTAGTCTCCCTTACAGTATGATTGCAGGGCGATCGGCCAGCATTCCCATGAACAGCCATTGAAATAATGGAATTCCTATTGAGGGCTCGACGAGATAAGCCAATACCGTTCACCAAGCCTTTCAGCTCCGGCAAGGGATAAAAAGTCTCCCTTGTTGATAATCTTCTCTCAGGGTACTGAGACATTCTGCCCTATCAGAAAATCTGAACCTTCCCTTCGAGACATTGCAAGCCAGTCACCTTCCCCCTCAGAAAAGGCTGGGATGTGTCCTTTACGCACAAAGCCCTTCGAGTCCCCAGTTCAAAGCTATTTCCCATCATTCCGTCTCTGTTCTTTGATCCACGAGACGTCTTTTCCTGAGTTGAAGCTATCCATTTCGCTCATCATGGGGCATATTCGGTCAAAATCGAACGTGACTCCGCCGGCCGTTCAGACGCCGCGAAGTTACAGAATTGTTGCCATTCTCTTCGCCTTATGGCTATGTTTCCACACGCTGTCCAAATTCGATTGGGTCGTCCCGGATTGGACGCCCAAAGCGACCGATGATTGGCCCGAGGAGCCTGTTGTCAAAAATCGCCGAATGGCCTTTGTCTTGCCCATCACCGCTCCCGGTCCGAACGTATGCAAGACGATCCTCTCAGCAACAGTGTTAGGATACCCTGCCCCTGTCATTGTCAACTGGGGAGTCGACTACCATGATGTCAGTCACTGGGAGCTTGGCAAGAATCTGCCCAAGATTCCAGGTCTTCTGAAATACCTCGATACTGTGATGCATCCCAACGCGACCGATCTGGAGAGGCTGGAGGAAGATGATCTTGTTCTCATGGTGGACGCTCGCGATGTTTGGTTTCAGCTACCTGTTGAAGTTCTCATCAGTCGTTACCACGAGATCAACAAAAGGGCAAATGAGAGACTACGCAAGCAATGGAAGGGCCCGGGCCCAATGCCCATGAAACAGACCATTATCACTGGTTGCCAAAGAAAGTGCTACCCCAATGATCCTGAGCGGTATGGTATTGATATGCGGTGCGATATATGGCCAGAGAGCCCATTGAGACCGGATCTCTACGGCCCAGAGACCGACAAGAACGCTTCCGACTTCTACCATGCCAGACCACGTTTTGTGAATGGTGGAATGTACATGGGCCCTGCTGGAGATATGAGGCGCTTCTTCCGTCGGTCTATGGATAGCCTGAATGAATTAGTCGGCCAAGGCTTCCCTGTGCGCAGTGAACAGGGCATGTTTGGCTACCTAATGGGACAACAAGAGATCTGGCGTCGGTGGCAAAGAAAAAACCACATGAAAGAGGTTGACCTGAAGGACCTGATCAATGAGAATTTCGAATTCCATGCCGGGCCCGATTATGCGATGGAAATATCCAACCAGGTCTCCCACAGCGATATCGACAAAAGTCTAGGCCTTTACTGGGGCGATTTCGCCCTGTTGGGCAACAAGGAGCGCACCCAACGACAGTCTGAGCTTAGGGGCATATCACCAAGCCGTCTCGATGGAGTACCTGAAGATATCATGGCATCGCAAAACCCACTGGCCAAGTTCGAGAAGTCTGCAAACTGGAGCAAGATGCCCCTCTTCGCCGATTTTGCCATCGGTACCGTACCAGTCATGATCCACCACAACAAATTCAAGGAAAGACGCCAGACATGGTGGGATCGGCCGTGGTATCATCAAAAGTTGAGGAAGCTGTATCCTTCCATGGTCAAGTTTCGCCCATTTGATGAATCGCTGGCAACGGTTGAAACCGAGGATGGTCTCGTACGATACTGGGCTCCATTGGCTGAGGCACGAGACAGATATCCCCGAAAGGTCAACGAGACTGCAAATGCAAGATTCCCTAAGATGGAGTTTGAGGAGATTTGTCAGTGGGAGGAGAAGCCTTTGAAGGAGGCCAGGACGAATTGGTGGGATGAGATCATGCGTGATGGTGGTGAGAAGTTTAGCTAGACATGGCCGAGTTTATTTGTATCGAGATCGATCGCTGGCTTTTTCAAAACACGGGTATCTTGTATCAATGGTTTTACTCGAGGATGTGGTAATGGATTATTAAATGACAGTACATGACTTGACCGTTTGGTACGTGCTTTTAAGTCGGTGACCTTGTAGGCGGCATCATTGCTGACCGGTGGAGGGAATGAGAAGAGGTAGAAGCTTGGATCTTAGATCACCAGTACAATCTTGGACAAGAGCTTCTTTCCTGTCGTCTTTAACATTTGAACGTACCATGTCTGACGCCTTTGAGGATCTGACTCTGGGGAACCTTAACTACTTCACACGGCATAGTGAATGGTAATTGTTGATATCGGTGGCAAATTGTACAAGGTGGAAACGAAAGTTTATTCAAGAACCATTAAATCGAGCTATTAAAACAGTACAACAAGAAAAAAAGAAGAATGCACATATGAACTAGACCGCGTTGTGGCTGAGATACCAATCAACAAACTTCACAATACCCTGGTCGATCTTCGTCTTAGGCTTGTATCCAAGCAAAGCACCCGCCTTGGAGATATCCGCGTACGTCACAGGCATATCACCAGGTTGGTCTCCCCGCCAGTCAATAAGAGCCTTGATGCCCAAAGTTCCTTCCATGACACTGATGAGGTCCATCAGCCTGATAGTCTGCGACTCTCCAAGGTTGATGGCCTCAAAGATGGAGTCCTTGTAGTTGATAGCACCGAAGATACCTTGGACGATGTCATCGACATAGGTGTAGTCTCGGAGCGAAGAGCCATCTCCGAAGAGAGGAATGGGCTGTCCTTGGTGGATGAGCCTTGTGAACTTGTGGATGGCAAGATCTGGGCGTTGACGGGGTCCGTAGACGGTGAAGAATCGGAGGCAGACGCAACGGATCTGGTACAAGTGGGAGTATGTGTGGCAGAGAAGCTCAGCTGCTGACTTTGACGCAGCGTAGGGAGAGATAGGCTGCTGGGCCTTGTAGCTCTCGGAGAAGGGAGCCTTGGCACCCAGACCGTAAACACTGGATGATGATCCAAAGACGAATTGCTCAACACCAAACTCCTTGCAACAGTTGAGGAGGTTCAGTGTGCCAGTGACGTTTACGTCAAAGTATAGGTTTGGGTACTTCAGGGAAGGAAGAACACCAGCGCGAGCAGCCAGATGAGCAACAGCGACAAAGTCGTTAGCGGCAAAGATGTCCCGCATAGTCTCCATATCCTGGATGTCAGCCTCGTACACTGTGAGGTCGGGGTTTCGCATGTGGGGAGCGAGGTTGGCGCGCTTGATGGCAGGGTCGTAGAAGTCGTCAAAGTTGTCGACGACAACGACCTTCCAGCATCCCTCGGCCAGAAGGGCCTCGACGAGATGGCCGCCGATGAAGCCCGCACCGCCGGTGACGAGGATCGACCGTCTGGGTCTGGAGTTGCGAAGAGTTGTGATGATCGTCATTTTGGTATTGATAGTATCGTATTGCAGTGGAGTGAAGGAGAAATTCTGTGCTTACTTTTGGGGGTTAAAGTACGAGATGGGGAAGTCCCCCCTTGGGTCGTTGCCAAGGAAGAAGGGGCCCTGAGACACTATACCGCCACCATATGTCGCTACAATTACCCCTTCTTAAAATCTCAGCCTCTATGTCTCAGTAAGATGAGCTTTTTTTCCAATTTGCCTGTCAATCGAGATAAGTTATATCCAAGATGGCGGAGCGGGAAAGGCTGTAAGTCGTTGGAAATCGACGCCACCAAAGAAGGGTGAAGTGATATTCAGGCGACAATTTCTTGGCCTATTTATGTGCTTCCAATCAATTCCATATCTATGTTCAAAATACCAAAGAACAAGTGATAAACAAACCCTTCATATCTTTCACAGCCGATAAGACATCTTACAATTAGACACCGGGAAATGCAGCAATCAATGTTCTCTTGCCTTAATCAGGAGTCACGCTTGGCAAGTGCCGCCAATGCCTGTGACTCCCAGACCTTTTGAGGTAAACACAAACTTTGATCAATCTCATGTGAGTAGGCAAGAGGTAAACTCGCTCTTAATCCTCTACCCTTTCTTTGCGCCTGTCTGAATCTCCTTGAGCCACCTGTTGTTCACACCCACATCCCTATCGTGATATAATCATGAAAAATCAGTTCTCTTAGTAAAGTCTTAGGAAAATAATTATATACTTACGTCCAGTAGCCATCTAATTAGGTAAATAATTGGAGGTGCGGGATATGGACAGCCAGGGCTCAAGGGGATGGTCAACACCTGGAACACTGATAGAAGCACGCGATAATAAAGACTTCGGAAGCCACCAAGTTTATTCCTATCTTGCATTTTTCTTTTTTTCATGTACTATTCTATCTAATCAATGTATGGGCGCATATGCTACTGCTTTCTGTAGTCAACATGGTCTCCGTGCTCACAACTTCTTCAAGCGTCGTTACCCACGGTCGTTTCGATCGTAGGAGAGTGGGCGTACGTATACAGCATTGTAAACTCATGTGATGGGGACTGTTATTATAGCAGTTACCAAATTTGACTTGAATCTCCACGATCAAATGGGGAAAAGATAAGGTCCCCCGCAAATCCCCGCATTCTCAACCGCAAGAAAGACGGCGACGGGCGAATATACCAATCACACGATAACTACGGCCGTGGTTTACGGGGTAAAAGCAAGGACCCCTCATTAGCGTTATCGCCGTTATCGTCAGCCGTCGGGCGATACGGCGCTAGCCATTACACAACCTCCTCGGTCGCCATGTAATGTATATATGCATCAGCCATCGCCTACACATTCCGGATCCATCATCAATTAAACGTTCAAACATTTCAGCGTTTTTCATTTCTTGTTGATCATACTCTGACTCCACGGTAGCCGCTCCGTCGGCAAGATGAAGCCCAATGACGACGCCCGCGACGCCGACGCCGCGCAGTTAGCTGCACTAGGCCACAAACAAGAACTCGAACGAAACTTTTCCTTTATATCTATGCTCGGCCTTGCCTTCTCTATCCTCAACTCTTGGACAGCACTCGCATCGAGTCTATCAGTCGGTCTCCCCAGTGGAGGGCCTACTGCTGTTATATGGGGTTTGGTAACGGCTGGCGTCGGCAGCTTGTCTCTCGCAGCCTCCAATGCCGAGTTCCTTTCATGCTACCCTACGAGCGCTGGCCAGTACCACTGGGCAGCCATTATCTCCCCTCCAAAATGGGTCGCTATTGTTTCCTGGGTCACTGGCTGGGTCAATGTCAGTGGATGGGTTGCTCTCAGTGCCTCAGGAGGTGTCCTTGGAGGGCAGTTGTTCTTGGGCATCATCACCATGTATAACCCAGACTTCGTCCCGTCGCAGTGGCAGTACTTCCTTATCTTCCTGTTGTACACCTTCCTCGGCCTCTGCTTGAACTTGTTCCTGGCTTCTGGACTTCCTGTCATGACAAAACTCGCTCTTATCTGGTCCGTATGCGGCCTCCTTGCAACCTTCATCACCGTGTTGGCAACCAGCGCCCCTGACTTTCAACCAGCCAGCTTTGTCTTCGCCGAGTTCATCAACTCAACTGGCTGGCCCGGGGGTGTCGCATTCCTGCTAGGTCTTTTGCAAGGCGGTCTTGGTCTGACTGGGTTTGATGCTGTCGCACATATGATTGAAGAGATTCCTCAACCCTGCATTCGTGGTCCTCGCATCATGGTTGCCTGTGTTGCCATGGGTCTTGTTACAGGATTCATATTTCTTGTCTGTCTTCTCTTCGTCATCAAAGACGTAGAT
Source organism: Fusarium luffae (assembly GCA_013184325.1). Classification (NCBI taxonomy): domain Eukaryota; kingdom Fungi; phylum Ascomycota; class Sordariomycetes; order Hypocreales; family Nectriaceae; genus Fusarium; species Fusarium luffae. The sequence goes on from JABCJV010000126.1 coordinate 60,009, forward strand.
GCAGTCGTCGCGTCGCCTTCAGGTCCCCTAGTAGCTATTTACCTACAGGCTACCAACAGTAAGGTCGGCACCGTCTGCCTGCTACTTTTCCCCATGATCTGCCTCGTCTTTGGTACACTTGGTATTATGGCTACCAGCACCCGTATTGTGTACGCCTTTGCTCGCGATGGAGGCTTGCCTTTCTCTAGAGTGTTCGCGAAAGTCGACCAGCGTTGGGGCATCCCAGTCAATGCACTCTTACTTACGAATGCAATTGTCGTCATTTTTGGTCTTATCTACCTCGGGTCAACGAGTGCTCTTAATGCGATTTTATCGGCGGCCGTCATTGCCCTTTCTATCTCTTATGCTGTCGCCCCAGCCATCAACTGTCTGCAAGGCCGAAACGGATTGTTGGATAACAGGCCTTTCGCGCTACCAGCCTGGCTTGGCTGGGTCTGTAACCTTGTGAGTATTGATACCGACATATGAGACATTACGGATTGACTGACTTACAACTGCAGGTTGGCATTGTTTACACAATTGTCATCACAATCTTTCTTCTCTTCCCTCCCTCTAGCGATGTCACAGCTTCGAACATGAACTATGCTATAGTTGCATTTGCTGTGCTGATTATCATTTCCGCAATCCAATGGTTTGTCGACGGCAGGCATAATTTCAAGGGACCCTCGTTTGATGAAGATGCTTTTTTGGTCACTGGGGTTGAAGAAGCGGATGTGGGGAAATTTGGGGAGGGGGATAACAATTCCAAGGTGGACAAAGCGACAGCATAATACTAGTTTCAGCTTTCCTCACTTAGGAGCGGGTACAATTTTATTCCATTCATGTTAAACCTTTATCCACGATCGACTGAGTCATGTATAACAGCTACTGAGGGAATCTGCTGCCTGTATCCATGTCAACAGCACCAAATGCGGCGGTTACAAGCTGCTCACGGCTCGAAGATCATAAATATGACGTGATATTCCTTCAATTAGTTAGAACTAATATTAAATGTTTGAATCATTCTCTCTATGTTGGACTCGGTGTGGTCAGTTGCTAACTAAAGTCAAGTTTCGCTTGCGCGAGAACGCGTCCAAGACAGCGTGGAATCGTTATCATAAAAGGTGGAACAGCCAATTTTGATCTCAAGATAAGCTGCACTGTCTGTTAAGGGATTCTGTGGGGTCTTCATTCCTATCGCTCTGACCTGCCTGTTAAAGCTTAGTGGCTTGGTCTAGACTCAGACTGGTTAATCTTTGCCGTCGGCCGTCGGCGGATGAAGGTTAGCGAGATAACGTGGCTTGGGACTTCCAACAGCTACCCGGGACACCGGAAGAGAGACGACGATTTGAAGTCAATGGGACGTGTAGAATGAAATGAGATGACGTGAAGGGATGGGTTTCACTCTTCTAGAATAATTATGTCTGTGTAATAGCACCCAGGTGCAATCCGTAGAGACAAAAAGTGAAAGACATCCTCGTTCGTTATTTGCACCGCAAAGGTGAGACAAACACACGTTGTCGAGGGTGTTATAAACATTGACTCGCTTCTTTAAATAAATACAAATTCTCACCCCCCACTTCGATACACCGAATAGCTGATTACAAATGGGGCTTGCTATCAGCACAGCACGAGGTCTCTCCACCAACCTTCTCGCCATCTGTGAGCTGAGAGGTGAAGTTCTTCCTTCCTGGCACATCAATAGCTGGGTTGGCTGTGAAGAAATCCGCAGGCTTGATATGGAGATCGAGAATCTCAACCGGCCTAGATTCTGTCAGTAACTTCGATCACCGTTAATGTCAAGGAGGTTGTCCACTTACATGACGGGCCAGTCCTCGACTCTGGGGTTATGTGTAAGGCCGAAAACACTCCATAGCACGATATCTTGTTGATACACATCGTCATTTCTGGCGGCGGCTTCGGCAACACCCTCTCTCTCTTCAACTGACTGCAATGTGTAGCGTCCGCCAGCATAGAACTCGTTGTCCTTGTGCTTCGTTACCCAGATGTGGCGTTGAGCGAACCTGGCTCTCTTTGCTTGTGTAGAGTTGGGATCCGCGAGAAGAGGTCGGGTCACTGGTGCCAGAATCTTGTAACCAACAGGCTGACCACTGATGGGATTAGGCTTGTCCAGATTTTGGACCTTGAAGGTTCGATCGGTGAATGGGTTTGCGTCTAGTCCAGCGGATGACGTGATTGGTGTTGTGACAACCTGGTAAGCGTTTCCGTTGGGGTTGGTGCGTGCATTCATTTGCATTGGTAGAGATTCCGTTTGGACAAGTGTGTTGTTGTGTCCATCGATACTTGGGTCAATTCGAACACAGAAGATATGTTGGTGGTTTTGGGCAAGGATGCCTGGGCTAACGACGTTACCCCAAGGCGCAGTCTTGCCCTCCTCGATGAGAACAGAAGAGACGATGCCTGTCGCGCGAGCTTGAACAGTGATGGCGCCTGCCTGATCAAAGATGTACTGGGTGTCCTGTTAGCTGCTGCGTTCCCGGTTTCCTTCCTTCATAAGTAGACTCACGTTGAAGATGTATTCATAGTTGGCCAATGTGATGATGAACTGAACCACAAGCTCTCGTCTGCGGGTGACAACCGCTCGACCTGTGCGCCAATTAGTGTGCTTCCAGTTGATGCCATTGTCCTGTTCATGTAGACAGATGACATTCTTGGTCGTGCGCGCAGTGCCGCTGTGATCAGTCAAAACACCATCGAAGTACTATTACTCAATCAGTATACTAGACAAGAAGCTCAAGACCTTCGAGTCTACTTACCTTGATGACTCCCAGACAGTCGCATCCAAGCTGCAGGTTGTTGCAAGCATCACCAAGTGTTCCGTCACCAAAGTCAAAAGCTTGCTTGCGGTGGAACGGAGGTCGAGGGTCCGCATAAGGAACAGTCATGTCGCTGATGGAGAGTCTGTACAAGACACTTCGGCCATCAAATCGGACATCGTGTAGCACAGCGCCTTCACGGGGGTTGAAGGTCACCCTCATACTCCACTTCTGCCAATTGATCACATTCGAGTCCTCAACGTTGAAGCTGGGACCAGAGGGTTGCACAACGTTGAGCTCCTTGAGATCTCTGCGCAGACCACCTGGCAGAAGCTCAGGAACATACTCGGATGGTGACAGGTGGTCAATGTTCACGTTGGCGTATTCGCCTTCGGCGAAAGTGTGAGGGTCATTGCCTCCACCAGTGGCCACTTCATGAATGCGGATGATCTCACGCGTTTGCGCGTCGATGACAGGAATGATGGGAAGAGGGTATCCCCAGAAGTTGGTTTCACGATTTTGGCTGTTAGCAGCATAGATGAGTGCTTGCATATGTCGACGGTCGGGGTTATCAGCTTTATCAAGACCACCATAGGGCCATGGCTCAACAACAACTTCGAATCCCTCAGGAAGGTTGAACTTGGCAACTCGCTCCTGAAAGAGTGCTGAGTCTCTGCAGATGTCGCGGACATCATCAAGCTCCTCACTGTCGGAGTTTGTTAGTAAATTTCGAGCAAAGTAATCTCTCCAACGTACATTGTGAAAGCTGCCTGGGCATCTGCACGGATGGACTCAATGTGTGTTATCTCCCTCTTGGCGAGGTCAACAACCGCCTCATGAGATTGTGGAGGCTTGCCACCGTGCGCTGTGTCGAAATGGACTCGAGCCTGACGAGGAGGTCGAGGGGTTGTACTGGTGACCTTGCCAGCATGTTCAAGATCGAGGTAAGGCGCAAGTAGCGCCTTAGCCGGCTCCTCTAAGAAGATGACCCGGAACTTGAGGATGTTCTGGGGATGAGCAGCACGAATGACATCGCGAGCCAAATTTGTCTCTTCAACCGAGAGAGGGATGAGAGGATGTGGTTGTGCCATTTTGGATTGATTGTAGTTAATGTTGACAATAGAAGAGACCATGAAGGAGGAGACTGGGGATTTTAAACCATCTCGTTTAGCCTGAGGCCAGAGAGCTATCGGCCTCCATTGTGATAGGTCTCGCCCGTCGGCGACGGATCCGGATTCTAGTGCCGGTCTGGCACATCTCCACTGGCGGCGGTGGGTGAGTGGACCTCGGACTGGGGTAGGCACTAGCTGTATCTGGCACTTATTTTGCATAAAAAGGCCCAGAGGAATGATTTTCCCCAAGTCCTGGGGTAACCAATAAATTCGATGGATGTTGCGCTGAAAGTTTGACCCGAGTACTGTACTATCCAGAATGCGTAATGTGCACCGTTGTGATACACGCCCGGCTATAATTGCTCTATTGGGAGTTTGTACGCACAGCCGCCCAGTGCCAGTGACAAGAATGAAGTAGTTGGATCTGCCTACCAGCTGTGCATCTGTATTATGAGCGCAATGGCAAAAGCGCTAAAAGCGGGAAGCCCTGGGCTCTGTGGTAATGGAAAGTGAAGAAAAGTCCGAAGGCCCGCTTGTGGAGTCCAGGACATTCGGGGTCCGAAAGTCCGAAGAGACTCAATCCACTTAGTAGACTAATGAGGAAAATGCTATGGGGCCGAGACGATGCGGGCATGGAGAAGCTCTCATTGGACTTGCACTATAGTTTACAAAAGTCTCAATCTGATTCAATTTCTATATTCTATCTAGGCCATCAGAGAGGTTGCAAAATCCTGCCGTGCCTACGTTCAGGCATATCTATATCCCAACACCAATCAATGGTCATTAAAATCTTCGTCCCTGTTGCAAGTTAGCAGAGTCCAGACACTGACGGTGAGCACGGTTTGTAGCTTACCTTCCAGTGTACATGATATCCTGTTTGATCACTGCCCGGATGTGGTTGTAGAGGACATAGAAGTAGGTGATAATCAACACGATGCTCATACCTGTACCCATCCACTTGACAGGCTCACTCTCCATGGCATTACCAATAGTGATAGTAGCCAGGATCCAGCCAGTGTTGGGGAACACCATCGCCCACCAACCCAAATGGAAGTACACAGGTGGTGACTGGAGAACAGCCACGATGGCAATACCCCACCACCAAGCGGCGAGGGCCCACAGGCTGATGCCAGAGATAAGAGCCATTGTACGGATCATACCAGCATCCATAGCAATTCCATCCATGTCCGGATCAATATGGTTTGGCAGCCCATTAGCCATGCCTATGAGAGCAAGAGCTGTGAAGGAGGGGGGTCCGACGTTCATGAATAGTCCCTGGGCCATAGATTAGTAAGATATCTGGAGTCTGGGAGTAGCTACTTACAGGGCGGTGTTCACGGTTTGGTAGCCCTGCGGACATCAAACGGCCGACCATGTGGGAGTACATTAGGATGGCAACAGAAAGACCAAGACCCTGGCACGTCAGACCAGCCACGATGATAGGAATGGCAGCGATATCGGGCTGGGTATCAGCGATAACAGAAGCAATGGTTCCAGACAACATGATGGGGAAGATAGGAAGAATCCAAGTCGGCATCATAGTCTGTAGACCAAAGTTATGCTTAGCAAAAACGAAGCTATACTGGCCAACAGCAAGAAGAAGTGTCAAGATAACATATCCCCAAAATGCAACCTGGATAGCCCATGCCAGTGTCGTGTCGTTGTCTGGGATGGCGTACCGCTCAGTGCTTGTTATAAGAGTCGCGATCGAGAGGAAGAAGGTAGGGAAGAAGAAGCCTTCCCGTTCGTGGGTGATGGACTTTGACATGTCGCCTGGGTTGAAGAAGAAGCGCAGCAGCATAGTCGAGCAAATGGCAGTGAAGAGGATGATATTGATGATGTACACAGTCATTCCGATCTCAAACAGTCCAGGGAACTGATGGGGCTGGGCAAAGATGAGGAGAGACAATCCACCCGTACTCATTGGGAAGGTGTACCAAGCCCATGTAAAATGGTGAAGGCGGTCTTTCAAGGCCATCTTGGGTCGGTTCGGGTCGAACATATCGTGGTGCTTCTTGAGATCGTGTTCTTCCTCCTCGTCGTCGATTTCGTGGAATGGGTGCACGCCTTTCTCCACGGCCGGAGTGATCGACTTGTTGTAGATGCTTCTAGTGGGATCAAGACTGGCATGTTTGGTATCAACTTTCATGCTCAGACGATCTGGGAGGTCGGGACTTCGTCCCAACGCCTGCCACTCCTCTGATGGCCTGCGAGTTGACACGACGGAGTCAGTCCACGCCGATTCTTGTCCTGATCTAGCCATGATAGGAGGTTGCAAAAATAGAAGGAGAATGAGAATAAAATCACAAAGGAAAAAACCAGAAGGAAAAAGAGAAGAGAAGGAGAGAAAAGGAAAAAGCCGACTTTAGCAATAGGATTCCAGCTCCCTGACTTTTGCACTGATAATTTGTTGGATGAGAGGTGGATATATATATTCTCTTTGGAGTAACAGCGTCACTGATAGAGTGGAACTTTCAGTCCGGCAGTTGTTTGACTGTAGTGGACCTTGATGGTGAATACCCATGGGGATCAGTATCGCCCTGCAAAAACGAAACAACGCTTTGGGACTGCTACAGTCAAAGTGGCACTCATCTTTGGTGTTGAGGCTCTGTAGATCTCAAGGGGGCTGTTATAATTAGCCGGCAGATAAAGGTCTTGGCAACGTGAATCGTCTCAGATGGCTAGGGTGGGCCTTGTTGCTACGCTGGAGATAAGATCGAGGATGTATGAAACGCCATATACAAACGATCGGCATGGTAGTGTCGCATTATTCCTATTGGACACAGAGGTCCGGGCGCTAAACACTTTGATGCTCGGATTGAGCCTGAAAGTTTCCAGGTCCACGTGGGTGAAACGGGATATGTGTTTTATACGCTCCGTTCCGGTTATTCCCTATCAAGCATGCATGGAGAAGCACACAAGAATAGAAACGTCATTCTCCATGCTTCTGTGTTATGTATTGTTTTTCTTATTTTAGACAACCAGCGTAGATGAGGTATAATATTCTTCTGGAGTCACTACCCGCCGTCTAGAAGAAGAAATGTCTCACACTCTCCCCCAACATCTCGGGCCTCATTTATCAGAATCGATTGCCATACAGAGGAAAAGCGATCGCAGACACTCTCGGCTTCAACTAGCTCTCGAGATTCGAGATAAGGTCGGGTCCATCTCAAAGCGTCCAACGACCCGAAAGGGGACCGTGTACCAGAGACTTGCGGAGTTTTAGGGAACAAGCTTCACAACAAGCTTCTCAAATTTTCACCTTCCTTAACCAATCAATGTTTCTATGCATCAGTTTCGTGGTGGATAGCGCCCCTCGAATCTCTGCCCGTGCGTTATTTATGTGCTATAAACAGTTAAGAGGAGGCCAGAGCGCCAAGCGTGGAACAACTAACCCCGGAGAACCCACTTTGTGTATCAAGTCTTTATCTTTCAAATATCATCTTGGATTGGTCTATATTTGACCTCATATCTCAGATCTATATATATCCTGGCCCTCGTCTCGGCCCTCAAGTGTTCTAAAAATGTGTCGCTGATATCTTGGTGAGATTAAACCTTGTAGTAAGAGCCAAGGTGCATTAAAACCCATGTTGGTCTCAGTCGCATTACACAGGGCTGTTATCTCTTGGGTGAAAATTCCACGACCTTGGGGACTTGCCAAGAGAAGTAGGCAAATAAATCTGTATTTATAAAATGGTTACAACATGTGACAGGTGGCGTGCTTGTAAGAACCAGTACTGCTGAAACCGGCTCTTCATGGGTTGGCGATAAAAAGTGACGAACACTTCGCAGTCTTTGGTGACGGTATATCATCGAACATGGAGTTTGATACACTATTTCAGTCAATCTGTGACAAGTAACGATTTCCATGATAGAAATTTTTTAGGCCTGAAATGAAAGTGTAGTCCTGGAGGATCACTACATCTGACTGCAGGAAGTGAATATAATGCAGCGACGACCTCAACATGATCGACACGGGTCTCCATGCTGTGTGATAGAAGTGGATTCCAGCTTTTGGTTTCTTCAATATTGCGCTGACCATAAAATATTCAACTATTGCTTACTGTAGGTAATTCAGAGAAGGCATTCTCCATGCTGAATCTCTGTTGTAATGTTGACACCTTCAGCTCTGACAGTATAACTACCCTGTAGACACAACATAGCAGATTGATGTAGAACAGTTGGATACTGTTTAGATATGACGGCATTTCATAATCTAAGTGGGTAACAGAAGGAAGATTCTTCAAGACGTAAGCTACCAAAATAAAGTAGCCTAATAAATGCTTCTCTGAATTGGCATAAGATGATTAAACTTCTCATTTCTCTCATGCTGATGACGGGTAATTGTTCTGAAACATTTCGGACAACGCAAAAAGTACATCGCTCTTCGTCATGCGGTAGTTTCCGATCGGCATTAAAAACCTTCCGGTCAGCCCGAGCTAGTATGTGGAGGAACCAAGATCTACCTGTTCTCTACGTTTCAAGTTAGTACCGCTCGCGTCTTCGCTAAGATGCGCCTCCGACGTATTGGAGTCTTCGGAGCCGAATGAGAAAAGCACGATGCGGCAAATGAAATCCGAACTACTTTGAAGATATCGATATGAAACACTGGACCTCATCCTATATAAGAGATAGACATCCACCCAGACCTTGCGCACGATTACACACAGTCCTGGACACATACTACTTAACCGGATATTCTCAAGATGTCAAGGTTGGATCATACCGAGTTATTGAACAATTTCATCATCGAAGACGTCAAAATCTTCGATGGACACAATTTTATCGCCAAAGGTTTCGTCGTTGTTAAGGATGGTCTCATCACCGATGTCGGCAACGGCAAGCCAGTTGAGACTGGTGAAAGAGATATCCTGAGAATCTCTCGGCCTCAACATACACTGATTCCTGGACTGATCGATGCCCATATTCACGCTCTCGAAGGGAACACGGACAGTGTTGAGCAATCGTTGCGCTTCGGAGTTACAACTGTGTGCGACATGCACAATGAGATAGAAGATATCAAACGTTTGAAGAAGGTTGGTGTCTACTTTAGTCACCCAAATGAACATTGTGAAAGACTAATGGTGGATACAGTTGGTCAAGGAAACCCAAAACTTGAACAGATATGCAGATTACAAGTACGCTGGACTAGGAGCTATCATCGAGGGAGGATGGCCTATGCCTATCATGAAGAAGGAACTTGAGTCAGTTCCTCAAGGTGAAAGGATACTCGACACCATTGTATCTGGTTGGCCCAAGTTGAAGGCAAGCCACGACGCAAAGCCCTTTGTTCAGCAACAGGTCAACGAATACGGGGCATCATATATCAAGATGTTTCACGAACTGGGAGATACAATTGGCATGAAACTGCCGCCGCCTCCCCGAGATGTGCAAGCTGCTGTAGTCGAAGCTGCCCACGAGGCTGGCGTTGTTGCCGTCGGCCATGCATTTAGCTATAAAGGCGCCATGGCGCTTCTCGAAGCTGGAGTTGATGGCTTGACACATGTCTTTTTCGACGAACCTCCAAACGACGACTTCGTTCGGATTATGAAAGAAGGCAACATCCACTGCAACCCGACACTAGGTCTGTGTGCGTCGCAAACTTCTGAGCGACAGGAATGGCACCAAGCCTTCAGAACGGACCCCTTCGCGGAGAAGATGCTAATTCAAAAAGCGGCGGATAAATCAATCGGCCTTGCCAAGGATGAACGTCCAAAAGCTGCTGTTCAAAATGCCTACGAAACTACAAGGAAAATGTACAGGGCTGGCGTTCCCTTGGTCGTCGGGAGCGACTGTGCTGGAAAAGGACTGGGCGTAACCTACGGTCTTGGTATACACATTGAGATGTACTTGTTTTCTCATGAGATTGGCATGTCGCCGGCTGAAGTTCTCAAATCTGCGACGTCTACCACAGGTGCTCGTTTCGGTTTTGGGGATAGAGGACAAATCTCGGTTGGGAAGAGGGCGGACCTGGTACTTGTTGAGGGTGATGTCGCGGAGGTGTTGTCGGATCCGAAGAAGAGGTGTTTGCCGATCGCAGGCGTATGGAGAGAGGGCGTCCTGGCATCTGTTTATAAGCACCATTATCCAGAGTGTAATTAGATATTCATCAGATACATTTCTTGTCGATTGCTCAGCACATGCACATGCACTGGACGCGTCGCGTCATCCCCAGATTCGAGATCCACTTATCTCACAGCCGAGCCGAGGTAGACCCACTTTGTACCGAGCTCAATGATGCCCTAGTCAAGATAACAAGAACAAGATGTCGGAGCCATCCCAAAAGACCAGCATCCCCCTTGATTAACATTTACAACTTCATCTTTACAGTTTCAATCAAAATGGCACCAACCCTCGCAGATCAGGTCGCAGTAGACCAAGTCAGCCAAGGAGAATATGTCTCCCGCCTCAACCCCATCCGTATGGGCAATGCCGCCCCAATCGCTTACGGAGGTTGTACAGCAGGCGTAGCTGTAAACGCAGCATGTCAAACAGCGCCTCCCACAATGTCCCTCTACTCAGTCGTTGGACATTTCCATGGTCCTGCATCAACAGACCAGAAATTGCACTGCAGTGTAACCAACACCAGAGACACAAGGTCTTTTGCCACGCGCAGAGTTCAGGTCAAGCAGCAGCAGCCCAATGGCAAGTTTCGCGTCTGCATGGAGATCTTGGCCGATTTTCACGTTAGGGAAACGTCGGATTGGGAGTACTCTGAGGCGACGTGCTCAAAGTGGCCCAGAGCTGAGGACTGTCCGAATGTAGAGACTTTGGTGAAGCATCTCTTGGACAAGGGAAATATTACCGAGGGTCAGGGTCAAGCTTTTATAAAGACTTTCGCTGCAAACGCCGAGTTCTTTGAGACGCGGTACTGCACAGACGGTGTTTCAGCCCAGAACCTAACTGGCGCCGCCAAAGCAACCAAGACAACACAACAAGACCGCTCCATCACCGACAAAGTATCCGCAGAATGGCAGCGCACTCTCAAACCGCTTGGCAATCAGATCGAGCACATGAGCGCTTTGGCTTTTCTAATGGACGGCGCGCTATCCTTTTTACCACTTACTCATAATCACATGTGGTTTGATGACACGACTGCTTGCTCGACGCTAGACTTTGCGCTGCGCATTTTTGTACCGGAGATCAATATGAGCGAGTGGTATCTCAAGGAGCGCAAGACGTCAAGAGGTGGAGGAAATAGAACTTATTCTGAGGGGAAGTTGTTTGACAAGCATGGCAATTTGATTGCGTCAAATACTCAGCAATCTATCATGAGATTGAGGCCGGATGTTAGTGTCGCGAAGTTGTAATCGTACGTGTTAGGTAGACCTAGGCAATGTTTAGAGAGCATCAAGTTAAATATGATCATTGTACGAGCTATGCATATGCCTATTAATGTACCTAACCTCCCTCTAACGGCGTCGTGGCATAAAATGTGATAGTCCTCCCCTCTTGGCCAATCGGCTTCTATCCCGATTCAAATCGGCCTTTGGGCCAGTGGGTGGCCTATCATCTCTCGTGCCAGTGGATGGCGTGGCATTTGACGAAGTGCCTTTTAGGCTCTGTTGAAGCCCATTCGGGGTCGGTCCCATTGGGGCATACTGTGCTCTAGGAGTTGGCGGAACGGCAGAGTCATGGTGATTCCATTCCCTTTCAAGCCCAAGCCCTGAATCACGACGCTTCGGCTCGCGCCAAGACTCATAGGGCCGGTTGTCGATCTCTTCTCTCGTATTCCTTGGCTCGGGCGAGTAATGATCATTGCTTCGGCGATGAACTCGTCGTTTAGTGGGTGGCTTCTCGTCAACTGCACGAGTGCGCTCTTGATCAGTCGACATGGTTTTCTGTTTCGTCGGACGGTTGTTGCGCTCGGGAGAAGGGACTTTGGCGGGTGCAGTGATATCTAGCTTCACGGACTCTTGTTCGAGGTGCTCTGCGATCTCACCCTCTGACCCGCAAACTAAATCATGCTTCGTAGCAGAGTTATTGTCATCAACAAACAAACCAGCTTGTTCAACTTCGGGAGACCTGTGATTCGTATCATCGGATCCGTCGGGGAGAGTCTCGTCGTTTGAGTCAGTAGTTCGAGTGAGACCGGCTTGATAGTTCTTGTAATTGAGCAGGAACTCATCAACCTGGCGCTTGTGGGGAATACTGCTATCACTAGGATCATAGCGACACATTCCCGTGACAGGAACCCATCCGTAATTGCATTTCCACGGGTACTCGACCGCATCGAAGTACATAATTGGATACTCTCGCTGAGCCGCCTGGGTCCCGCCAGGCTTGTAAGCATCAGCAAACCCCACGGCACCAGTGCAAGGATCATACTCGCAGGAGGCTGGGATTTCATCGGGGAACTTGAGATGTGGTGTATCCTCCAAAGACGACCCTTCCCATCCTGGAATGCCTAACGAGCGGAAGTTATCCCAAGGAAGAATAAGAATAGCATAGTAACGTTTATCCTTTGGCCAAAATGCAATGTACACTTCGCCAGGCTGAGGGTCAACTTGAGGGGCAAGGACACTCTGAGAATACCGAGTTTGTGGAGAATTGAATGGGTCATCTGTCAGATCCTCTGGAGGGTAGAATTCACTATCAGGGTGGCCCTGCTCATCATACGAGGGCCTGAGAGTTACGGAATTGTTCAATTCCATGAGACCTTCATCGCAGCCAAGCACCACCCTTCCGAACAATCTGATGGTCGTCTCAGTTGTTGGGGACGAGTCTGGGTGAGATGAGCCTTTGAGATGGCTTCTGGCGCCATTCAACGGACTCTTGGTAGCGAACACCTTGTTATGCTGTTCGCACTCCACCACATAATAAACCCCCTTATAGAACTCTATGACAAACTTTTTCGTGGCTCTACCATGCTGATATACTTCATCAAACTCGATCGTCCTGTCGGTCAAGGACACAGAAGACTCAGGGCGTCTGCGCTTGTTTGCCGCAGGCTGCTCAGGGTTTGGTGACATGGCTCGCTTTTGTGGTTTCAAGTCTTGCTTGTCGTCGGCTCCTCTGAATGGAACAACCTCGATTGAATGATTTACTTCGTTCGCATAGTTTGGGGGTGGGGTTGTCGTAGATGTGTCTGACAAAGGTTGTTGTTGGTCCTCCCTGGACAAGACCAGAGATTGAATGTCGGATTCGATATTGGCAGGAGGAGGATCAGTGTCCATCGGCTCATGGGCAGGAGTCGGCAGAGCTGGTTGTTCGGCTAGCCACTCGGCGATAAGATGCTTGGGAATCAACCGACCAAGTGTGTTCATGAGATCTTGTACCATGAACTTCTCGACGTCCTTGCACTTTTGCTGGTACTCAATCTCTTGTTGATCCACAGCCTCCTTCTGATATTTGACCCTTTTGAGATCCTCTCCACAAGCAAGCATATGATCTAGTCCACCTGCTGATGGGCTATCGATACCTTCCTGTTCCCATGTACGATACGCATCTTTGTAGCGTTTGGCTGCATCATTGAGCTTTATCAAATAGCCCTCTTTCGGGGATTGAGGTGGGTGTGCTTTGGACATCCAACGTTCGCAAAAGCTGTTGAATTGAGAAATTATCTCGGCCGGCTTGGGGTCGTTCATGTTGAATTAGCTAGCAGGCGGGTCGCCGAAGAACAGGACTGCAGGTCAGACTATAAATGTACGTCGTGTGATGGATCACGGGCGTTCTGAATGAAAGAGGCTCGCTACAAAATAGAAGGTGATCATGGAAATAATTATGAGTCTTTGGTAGAGAGGTTGTTGTCTTGTTAAGATGGGAGATGGACATCACGTAGGCGGGTAATGGAAGGATCATCCTCCAAAATTTAGGCTACCACAATAAAGTAACCTAAGTGCTAGTCTATGCTGGCATAAAGTGACTTAATTATTTCGTCTCTTTGTTCTTGGCAGCCAATTCATCTAACATCCCGACGGGCGGGAGACTGATGCCGCGATTGACGCCGGGGGGAGAAATAATAGAGAAGCGAAAAGAATGTTGCTAATGTTTGCGTGAATGCAGCATGTAGCTATCCGTCTTGCCGCGTGCGTGTACATATGGCTGGTAGCCAGGCCTTCCCCATGGTCCAATTATGACTGCTCGAAAAAGCCGGGATATGGGAAGTGCTGGTTGCACAAGGAGGAAAAGAATCTTGATGGAATGACCAGGGCTTTGGACGTTATTTTCAGTTAAGGAAAAGGAGATAAGGGGGAAGAGGGAATGGAAAAAGAAAGAGACGCAGGGTATAAGAGAAACTGACCGTTAAAACTATGGTAGACGAAATGACCAAGTTTCTTCAACTGAGCTTTGACGTTACAAACATCTACAGTATTTTCTTGGCTCACTAATCATTAGGGAGACCTTCTGCCATCTGGTAGAGACAACCCAGGCTTCTGCTTCTTCCAACCAATCTTGTGCAAACCTTTTGTCAGGCATCTGTTCTTCACCGCTACACCCAACCGATCAAGACCGTGGACCAATAACATGTTCTAACTGAAACCTCTTCCCACCCACTCAACTACCGTGAATATCATTGGAGCTGGAAGTAACGCGGCTGCTGGCACCGGGGTAGTAACAACAAGACTCAACGGTCGGTCCTCTGTGGCTGTTCGATTCATGCCGCCATCACAGCCCCGCTTGCACCAGGGATGGGCACAGACAAACAGCTTGGCAAGCCAGTTGAGGAATCTCGGATCTAAGGATAAACGTGCACATTTCCTAGGAAATCGTTCTGCTTTATGCACTCTCCCCACTTTGTTATCAACAGCCAACCAAACGCTACACAACGAAACAGTCCACGACAAATGACAGCATTTCCCCTTCTGTCCAATCATGTTTTTCGAGAGGCCGGTGGAGGGCCATTGGAATGAGGCCAAGGTTGAGAAGTGCCGCCGTCGTGAATGTACTGCCAATTGACCAGGGTATCGGAGTTATGCATGTTTCAGAAGCATCTTTCCCCGGGAAAAGAGAAAACATGTCTCGGTCAAGCCAAGTTTTGCTCAACTGGCGCAGCCTGATTTCTCTTGCCGTCGGCTCATTGGATATTCACATCTTGAACAAGGGCATCGGGCATAACGATTTGGACATGGGTATCGGACGTAATGGTTTTGACATGGGTATCGGACATAACTTTTGAACAAGGGTATCGGACATAGCAAATTGAACAGGGGTATCGGCGATAGCTGCTGGTTGACCAATTATCAAAGACGCCACCAGCAAGAAGAGTATGATCACTACCAAACTGAGCTTCATACATATATGTGGCTTGCTTCAGAGATATTAGTTGAGTTATCCCTTCTCTACGCGAGGTGAGGCAAAAGAAGGCAAATGTCTCAGTATTTAAATGCGACCCAGCAGCCACCCGAACGAAGATGCGGCTCTTACAGGTTCTCTTCTGAGTTGGCCCACTTCTCCTTCAGTACACTCAATCTTGACATGGCAAGAATAACGGTCTTTTCGAGAAAAGAGTCGAGATCATGGAGTCGCTTACTCATCTAACTTTACCTTGTCCCTAGACGGATGCGCACGTACTGTCCTGTCATGGCTTGGCAACAGAGCTCGCAACTACTCTTCCCAATGGCAGACGAACCCGGTCCTTACCAAGGCGAAAAGGTAATTACGAGCATCGGTAATACTTTGAGAATCCGTGAAGAACTTGGTAGCTTTAGTAATGCTGTTTTCCTCTGGTTCTAGGCTGTCGGCCGGTACAATTGCCCACGGAACTCCACGGCGCTGCGACCCATTTATTCCACGGACGAACGTTTCCACTATTTCGATGATCTTCTCGGTGTTATGGTCCACTTGGTAGTTCGTAAATCTGGCTTACTGTTTATTGTCCAATCACCTAGACAGGTTGAGTTTTGGACTTACACGATCAAAATGAATTGACCCTAAGCAATATTCTTCATTTTGAGCTATAAAGGATCCGGAGTTGTAGCTTGTCATGGATACTCATCAATAGCAATATTTACTTTTCAATCTCTTTAATGACTTCCGAAATCACCAAAAAAGAAGCCCCCGGCTGGCCTATCGATGGAGGCCACCGCGCCTGGCTCTCGACCTTCGGAGCCTGGTGGGCCATGTTCATCACCTTCGGCTGGGTGAATTCCCTGGGCGTCTTCCAATCCTACTACGAACAAAACCTCCTCCAACAATACTCGTCGTCCGAAATCGCATGGATAGCCTCCGTTCAACAGTGCTTGACGTACAGCGCCGGCATCTTTCTTGGCAAGGTCTTTGACGACTATGGTCCGAGATGGCTTCTTATCGTCGGAGGCTTTGCACAAGTCTTTGGTCTGATGATGACCTCCATTTCGACAGAGTACTATCAGGTTTTCCTGTCGCAGGCAATTTGCAGCGCGCTGGGAGCCAGTGCTGTTATGTACGGTACTGTTGGGTCCTTGGCAACGTGGTGGAAGGCTCGAAGGGCGACGGCGTATGGCATTGCAATTTCGGGCTCATCGATTGGTGGCATCATCTTCCCGATCATGGTCAATCGGTTGATGCCCAGGGTTGGCTTTGGATGGACGATGCGTGCGGTCGCGTTCATCATTCTTGTCGGCGTGCTTGTGGCAGTCGCAACAATTCGTTCCAACAAAGCTCATGCTCGTACCCCGTTCAAAATAACATCGTACATTACACCAATGAAAGAAGTCAAATTCGCACTTCTCTGCCTGGCATTGACTATCTTTGGCTTTGGGCTCTTTCTTCCCTTCAACTTCATTCCCTTGGAGGCACAAGCCATGGGTATGTCTTGGGAATTGTCCATCTACTCCATCGTTATCCTCAACGCCGTGAGCGTCTTTGGCCGCATCCTGCCTGGCTTCTTGGCCGATAAATTCGGTCGTTTCAACATGATGATGATCTGCACAACCATGTCGGCTATCTTAACCCTGGCTGTCTGGCTTCCTGGAAGATCCAATGCGGCATCACTTTGTTTCTCGGCATTCTTCGGTTTCTTTTCCGGCAGCTACATCTCTTTGACCCCAGCACTGGTCGTAGAAGTCTCTCCCCTGTCGGAGATTGGACATCGAACAGGAATGCTATACTTTTGCATTTCAATCGGTGTATTGGCGGGTAGTCCCATTGCTGGTGCGCTCGTGGAAGCGAATGGTGGTGATTACACATATCTCAAGGTGTTTGCTGGAGTTACAATGCTCATTGGTGCTGTTCTGATTGGCGCATTGAGATTTTACATGCATCAATTGACGAAGAAAGCAGTAGCCGAGACTGATAATGGCAAGGTAGAAATTGAGGGAGATAAGGCATGAGTCGATGCATTGCGGTGGATAGAATTTGTGAAGTAAAGTTTCTGGAGGTCGGAAACATATCTAACATTCCGATTACGTCTTTATAAATATGTAAAACGCGTCAGAGAGCGAGACTAGGGAATCTCCGTTGAGCTTAAGTTTTAAAACAATTTTTAATACAAAATTTACAACACAATTATAACCGCCATGGAAGCTCATGCAGAGCAGTGTCTGAAAATCATGGTGCTACCCTATTGTTATCGATAATACGTGCCGGCTTTAACACGGTGATGATCTAGAATCTCCATAAGGCATCTGGTGCGGCCCCATAACAGGACGATGCGACTGAGACAGACACTCTGCACGGAACTGTAGATATAATATCGGCTGAAGATGGGATATTCTCATCTTCAGCCGGGATAACCGCTTTAATGCTTGCAATTGTCTGAGGCAGCGGAATCTCGGAATCTCTCGGCCGATGGACAGCGGAGCCTTTCCGCTTCCGTGCCTCGCGCCATCCCCCGCATCTCGGCCTTAGTCCCCGCTGCATCGGCTTCCCACGGCTCCATAAAGTATACAAGACAGAAAACAATTGACGTCGTCGTCTTCATCATCATCATAATCTTTTGTTTACTCAAGTTGCCAAAATGTCGTGGCTATCTATCCCCTCAGAGTCTCACTTCTCCATCGCCAATATCCCCTTTGGCATCATCTCCACATCATCTGATTCAACGCCCAGACCTGCTGTCGCTATCGGCGATCATGCTCTTGATTTGAAGGCTTTTGCCAAGGGAGATGGTTTCTCTGGTAGCTCGGATGTCCAGAAGCATGCTGATGTCTTTTCGCAATCTTCTTTGAACGCTTTTGCTGCTCTTGGACGGCCTGTTCACCGCGCTGTGAGAAGCTATCTCCAAGACATTCTGGCAAAGGACACGAAGCATCCCCAGATCCTCAAGGATAACCAAAAACTTCAAGAAACTGCTCTCCTCAAGCGCTCAGATATCAAGAACCATCTTCCTCTCGCTATTGGCGATTACACCGACTTTTATGCTGGCAAGCATCACGCTTACAACATCGGCTGTCTTTTCCGTGGGCCTGATAATGCGCTGCAACCCAACTACACACATCTCCCTGTAGCGTACCATGGACGTGCCAGCAGCGTTGTCGTTTCTGGCACACCGATTCATCGACCATGGGGTCAAATCCTGCGTCCTGGCAACAAGGTTCCTGATCTTGCGCCTTGTGAGAGGCTGGATATTGAGCTTGAGATGGGCATGTTCATCTGTCGCGAGAACCAAATGGGACACCCCGTTCCTGTCGATGAGGCTGATGACCACATATTCGGCTATGTTCTCATGAACGACTGGAGTGCTCGAGATATTCAGGCATGGGAGTATGTCCCTCTTGGACCTTTTACTTCCAAGAACTTGGGCACCAGTATCAGTCCTTGGGTCGTTCTTGCTGATGCGCTTGATGGTGCAAAGGCCGCTGGTATCAAGAACGATAACGAGATTCTACCATATCTGAAGGAGACGAAGCAGAACAATATGTTGGACATTGATCTCGAGGTGGAAATTACCAGTAAGTGCCAAATACTCACCTTTCACATACACGTGCTAACGTCTCAAAGCTGCCGCTGGAAATAAGAATGCTCTAAGCAAGACCAGCTCTCGTAACCTGCTCTGGTCTTGGCCCCAGATGATTGCTCACCACACCATCACCGGCTGCAATTTGCGACCAGGTGATCTTCTCGGATCAGGCACTATCTCTGGCCCTGACTCCGGTACCGAAGGAAGTATGCTAGAGCAGACAAAGGGTGGCAAGGTGGCTATCGAGCTTAGCAACGGCGAGGAGCGTAAGTTCATTCAAAACGGCGACACTTTGGTGTTGAGGGGATCTTGGGGCAGTGGTGATTCCAAGGTTGGCTTTGGCGAAGTCACTGGAACTATTCTCGAGCCTCTTCCATTGTTCAAGTAAAAATAGATATTGTCTGGAGCCTTAAAAACAAAATAGAGCGTTTACATCTAAGCCTTGAGATTATCCGGTGTATCGGGCTGATTCTGCCAATGCGCCTTTACAACGGCAGGATGATCCTTCAAGTTCTCCGCAATCCTCTGGAGCGTCGGAAAAGCCGACAAGTCAACGCCAAACCTCTCCGCATTCCACCAAGCAGGCATAAAACAAGCATCAGCCATCGTAAGCTCATCGCCAAAAGAGCACTTTCCAGCTGTGTCTTTCGCAACCTCCTCATAAGCCCTCAATCCAGTCGTCATGAGCTGGCAGTTCCACTCTTCTGCATTACCACCAAGTTCTCGTACACGACGCATAATGCGAAGGTTTGTCACAGGCTGGATATCCGCGCTGATGATGTTGACAAGCGTTCGTACGATTGTTCGGCCCTCCGGGTCAGAAGGAAGAAGAGGATGCTCAGGGTGCTTTTCTTCAAGATATTCCAGAGCTGCTACAGATTGGCGGATGAGGAAGGGTTTGGAGTTTGAAGTGGGTGGGATGAGAACGGGAACTGATCCTGAGGGGTTGAGAGATTTGTGTTCATCTGAAAGATGGTCATTTTTGAGAAGATTGACGGGTGTCAAATCGTATGAGATTCCCTTGGCGTTCATGGCAATCCGGAGACGGGCTGCGCATGAGGAGCGGAAGTATGTGTACAAAGTATAATTGGAGTCTGACATTTCAATGAACTGTACTGACAGTGCTCAGCTATGTGTAGTATTCTAGCTGTAAAGACAAGAGAAGCTAGGGACTGGACAATTCTGAGCAGAGCCACGCCCTTCTTATGTCACGGCGTAGTCATTGTGTAAGTAAGCAGCTTGGCTGTATACCTCATCATTGCACTTACAGCTATCCGCTGCTAGCCTCCCGCTGCCGAAGGTGTATGGGCGTCACATGCTGTTGGGCGCCGGAATCGCGGGGGCGTTCCGAGGGAATGCGGGGATGGAGAGTCGCCAATCCGGGGAATTAACCACCATCCATGCAGAAATGAACAAAGAACGTATTAATATTCATCAATGTACCTATCTCTATACTTGTTTGCCGGAATCCGATTCTGCAATCAACGCTTTGGAAGGACGCCTCATTTCTCTCCATTCAATATCACTTGCATCGGTGCAGTGGTCCTTTCCAGTTTCCGACACTCCTTCAACTTCAGACCACAGGGAAGGAAGTCGCATGCTCTGTCGTTCAATATATGTCGGCGATTCCTCCTCGTCATGGTGCCTGTAGTTGTTTCGCATTGATTCAGGCCCAAGCTTTGAACTCCTTCGCAGCCAATTTTCAATCGTGTGTTCAGGAGATGAAGTCTCAGATTTATGTCGTGATCCGAAGTATGGGCGTAGCGAAGGCAAACAAGCTATTACAAGACCTATTTCAGCATCTAATGCACTCCAGAGTACTATAATATGTTAACATCTAATCTGCCCCAGAGGAAAGGAAGTAGTACCAATTTCAGCAAGTGATATGGTAGAGTCGGCGCCTGCCTTGAAGATTATGAGGAAGCGACCGAGGCTGACTGCGATATTGACGGTTCCAAGTAAAAATGTCAAGTAGATACCAATTCTGAGGGATCGCTTGACATTCAGTGCTGGCACAATAAGCCAGGGAAGAATGAAAACTGTACCAACGTCAGTGTTTATACTTTTAAGATCCCGGGTCTATGTACCGAGCAGGTCGCCGAGGAACGATAGTCCCCAGCCCACATTGAATGTGACCGCATAGGTCCAAGGCGAACATGTTCTGTAAATTCGCAAGTCCCTATGACCAAGTTAGCAATATTAACTGAATGCAAAGGAGTGTAACCTGCCAGTGTCTATCGAGCGGGAGGCAGACGCAAAAGATAAGGATGATAGTAGCAAAATAGCTGGCAACTGTAGTCCAGATCGTAACCCAGAGAAATATCCGTCTCTTGACCATAAAGTCGGGAAAAGCCTGTAAGTAGACCGACAAAAGAGCCGCCTTGCAAAGGTAAAGAGTCGTATAAAATGGGAAGTTGGAAGCAAAAAGTAACTGATAGTCACGGTCGTCAATTATATACCCCCAAGGGTAGTTCAGTAGCGGTTCTTACCTTCAACACCAGCCGAAGATTGGTAGTTCCACCGCTATATCCTTGCAGCGTTGAGTGCACATTGGGCTCATATGCGCCAAGAGCTGCAAACGCGGGACCGAAAGCACCAGCAATGACACCTGAAATACATGCCGCGACCATAAGCTTATCGCTGAGAAGGAGTTTTCGCTTTTGTATCCGAAGACGGAGGTTGAGGCGGGCTGCGACGAGGGCTATCGCGACGAGGACAAGGATTTGGGAAACCTAGGGAGAGTTAGTACCAAGGCAGGGAGGGTCAAATGACACATACGAGGATGTCCTTGGCATCTGGATTACGCATCGCGCTTCAGTGGTAAAAGACCTTGAAGTCTTTCACTGAGACCTCAGCATTGAGGTTTTGAAGGTTGGTGCAAATTAGGTGAGTGCATCGGAGGGGATGTCCTTGCTCTGGGAGTGGACACAGCAGCCTCCTTATCTTTAAACCACCTCGGCACACCACCGAACTAGTAAAGGCTCGACCCCAGGGCTGGACTTAAGCTTTCGCCCTGGCATCGTTATCCGTCTTGGGCGTCGTTGGCCACATACCTACAAGCACGCTAGGACAAAAACGTCAAGATTTTGAGACATGTTCGCCGACGGCAACAGTCAGGGTTTTGGACATCTTGGCTGTTTCGGGATGCATAAGGTCTTGGCATTACACGGAAATGATGTTAGTGATGGAAGTGGTGGCTTAGAGTTGACGGATGGGTTTGGGGTTGGTTGATCCTATACGTAGACTTCACCATCAACAGATTACGAAGTAGGACACGGGTGGTGGGGATCTAAAAGTTCACCTGTTTGCTATTCTAGGTAATCTATTGCCTCCTGCTCAGTATAGAGCCACTATTGAGGGTGGTACCAGATGCAGGGATCGCAGCGCCCCATAAAGGCTCGTTTAACGACCGCCCTGCAGCCGCATAAGCAACTACATAACGGGGCAACTGTCTGTCTCCCGTCACGATCGGCTATAGTAGAGGATGGACGAGAGTCCCCAGCCGAAATATTAGACGAAGCGTGAGGACTACTCTTAACGCTAGGTTGCTTGACGTTGAGGTTGTTGGAGTCAGACATGGCTACCTCCTTGCCCGACTCAATATCGCTCTCACTATTGACTGGGAATGCCAATCGTCGACGCTCGTCCTTTTCCACCGGAGCCTTCTTGTTGCATTCTTTATCACTCTCACTTGAGTTCTGAAGATTGACTAAAGAACAGACATCTTTGCAAGGGCCGCACAGCTGCGAGGTCCTATCCTGAACGATTCTTTTGCTGACACAATGGCATTGACATCGAGGGTTAGCTGTTTCCATGATATCACCGGGAGAGTTCGTGCTGGGGTTCAGGCTGTTGTTATAAGGCATGGTTATTGAATATATCTAGTTCGAAGGGGTTGCTTGATTGTGGAATTGTGGAAAGGCAAGTGTCTAGGCACGAGGGGACTGCTATTTATATGTATAAAATGCTCTTATCTGCATCACTGTTCCTCGTGTGCATCCTTTCACTATCATCCTGATTACACGACTGGGATAGCTCGGGGCAGCTAAGAGCAGAACCTTTTATTTGTGCTTCAGTGCATTCTGCACGACAACTTTCTATCTATGTTTTCCATAACCAACCCATTCCCTTGCCTAGCCAATAACCTCTATCGTTTAATCTGAAGGGCAATCCTTGACACTATCCTTCGCGATAAGATCCTCCGAGTCACTGTCACTCTCGCAATTCTGCTTGCAAGGGTTGCAAATCATCCGGCGAGTATCCTGAACGACTCTTTTGCAACCGCAAATGCATTCGCATTGAGGGTTGGCTACTTGTATGATACCACCAGGCAAGTCGACCCCCTGAGTCTGGGAAGCGGGTGCCTTGACGCTATCATTCGTGACCAGAGCTTCCAGGCTACCTTCATTAGAGTTCTGAAGCCCTACTAAAGAACAATTCTCCTTGCAAGGGTAGCAAATCGATGAGTGAGTAGCCCAGACGAGTCTTCCACAATTGCACCAGCATTTGCATGGAACCTTCTCTGCTTCTGCTTCTAAGATACCACCAGGCAAATCGACCTCCTGAATAAGAGAAGCGGGTGGAGGAAGGTTCTCCTGATGACACATGGTTTTTGATGATCTGTTTTTGGATTTCTTTTTCGTTTTGCTTTTTTGCTTGAGGTGCTGTGTGATTTGATTGACCCCATGGTTGTAGGTATGACCTGGTCTTATATACACGACTGCGAGCACTGCTTCATAAGGTCAATCGTACTAGACAATGAATCATGGTCAGCAACGTATCCCTTCATCTTCACTCCGATAAGTGAAACCCTGCATGTGCGTATGCCCGAGCCATTTGCCCTTTCCTATTCACCTATAAACTGTCCCTGGATCCATGTCATTCCTACCACCTACTCAGGCGATATTCATCACCATGATCCTTCAGATTCAGCTTCCCGTTGCTAGCATCATAGACCTGACTTTCTGAGGTGGGTATAACAGGCATAGGATGCATCTCAATGCATCGATTACACCGACCATAGTATCTCTGTTGAATGATACTTTTACAGCCACAATAGCACCAGCATCGACTATTGGCGAGCTGCACGGCCCAATCGCAAGCGCCTCTGCCTGGTAGACATCGAAGGGTAGTGAGTATTGCAGCGTTTGACTGAGGCATTATGATAACTTCAAGAATGAGATTGACGAAATGCGGATTTTACTTGATTATAAAAAGAAGGTAAGTTCTATCCATGTCCTAGGAGGAAGAGAGAATGGAGATTTTATAAACAAGAACACATGTTACGCATGTTTGTGTGCGACGTCAAGCCATGCTTGTGTCTGGATACAGTCGAGCAATTTACAGCTTTGGGACAGTTCCTAGATCAAGCAGTGCTGTGTTGCGAAACGGAGTTGTCTCGGTGGCCCCGATAGCAGGATGATCGTACTTGATCACAGAGTCTACAGGCGTAATCACCAAGAACCTGCTGGGTATCAGGAGGGAAAGCTATACCTTGCTTCCAGATTCATGATATAGGGCTCCGGAATAGCTGGCAAGTGCTTGGAAGCGATGTTATGTTTTTCTCAAGCTGCACGTAGAGGCTCTGCTAATGTAAATATTTTACAGTAATTTATAATTGCAATGGTGGATGTTTTCAACATCACGGAGGATCCCTTGCTCGCTTACACGCGTAATCGTCCTAAGACAGCTTAGCGCTGTCAGCATCACTAACCCCAGGGATTTCGTCCGACGAGACATAATCTGCATTTCACATTATCCCCCTACCACGAATTACAATCTGTTCTCGTTACACCACCGTTATCATGGTTGTTTCAGCTGAAGTCGCTGCCAAGAAGCCCAAAAAGAAACAGAAACAGTACTACACCCGCAGCCGAACGGGGTGTCTGACATGCAGACAACGCCACCAAAAATGCGATGAGGCGCGTCCGATCTGGTTAGTAAAATGCGCCCCAGCACACACTTATGCTTGTAAGAGTTGGCTGACTTTCGGATCCAGTGGAAATTGCATATCAGTTCAGCGACAATGCGAATACCCCTCTGCAGTCTTGCCGCTTCGCGAGCGCAGAAAGAAATGTCTTCCAGGAGAGCAGCAGCCTTGGACTGATGCCGTGGCAATGCCTAAAGTTATTGGATCTTGTACATCTGTTGCGACACGACCGATACCCATGGCCTATCGATCTGATGAGCTGTTTCACTACTGTAAGTTGAGGAGACCTGTCAAGAGTTGAGACCACTGACGAAAGGAAGTTTATGCGCTAGAGGATCCGCTCGACGTTGTTCCGAAGGAGAGACGACGTGGCTTGTAAGAATTGTGATTCAAGTTTCTCTCAAGGTAAATTCTGACATGTTAGGCTGCAATCTGTTGCACACAGCAGCGATGCACTGCGCAACACCATGCTCATTGCTGGACTCCACTATGCTTGGAACGCCGGACAGCTCCAATCCTACGAGCCCACTTTCTTGTTCCACAAGATTCAGACAATGAGCGATGTGAATAAGTTTCTTCAGAAATCAGATACCAAATATGCAGTTTGCGTGAGAAATATTTCCACTTTGTGTTTCTCTGAGGTAACATGCCTTTTTCACCGCTCTTCGAAATGGACATTGATTGACACTTTTAGTGTGCACTCGGAAATATCGTTACAGCAGAGACACATATGGATGGTCTGATGAGGTTCATGGACCTTCATAGACCAACTCATATCACAACGCCGACACAGCATGGTCTGGATGATGAGCTGGCGAACCGATGGGTTCTATTGTTCGTGCCCCTCCCCGTACCCCATCACAGACCACTGACAGTACCTCAGCGCATACAATTTTATCCACGGCTTCAAAAGCAGAGTCGAAGACGTCCTCGTCAACAGTAGCGTCACGAAATCAGGTCAAAAGCCCCCACCAGCTCTAGTTGAAAAGCTCATGCATGAATGGCACAAACATGAGATGCAAGGTCTTGATATCCGACTGAAGGCCTTGAAGATGCTACCCTTTTTCTTCAGTGAACTACCCCCAGGCTCAACGTTTATTGAGATCGATGGCACCGAGATTGTGGAATGCCTGGCTACGCTTACGGCCACTTCTCGCATGAGAGCGCAGGCGATGGACTTTGATAGTCAGCAAATGATATGGCAAGAGGGCGCTGCTACGAGACTACTTTTACTCGTCGTTGGATCACATATTGAGTCAATCTCAACCGACAGGAAAGTAGCAACATCTTCTGGACCCCGCTCTTTCTTGACCTCGTCATGGTCTGGCTTGAATGCAGCAGTAGGTATCTACCTCCATACTATCCTCAGATTCTGGAACGCTGGCGATCCAATCGAGCCATCCCTTCATCGGCGGGTCTTATTTATTCTCTACCAAGACCTTGAGCTTAGTCGACGTCGGTCTCGAGATATGTCAGATCTTTGGCTCTGGAAAGCGTTTGTTGGTGCGATGAGCCTTGATCGAGCAACTGCCTCTGCTGGTGGGATTTTGGACGAGATGCAGGTAGTCTTTGAAGGGTTCGTTAGAGAGTGGAGTGTCGTGACCAGAATCAAAGACTGGGAGGTTGCAAGACTGGCATTGAGTGCAGTTGTTTGGCCAGAGGTGTTCCAGTATGAGGATATGACCCGAGAATTGTGGTATAGTTGTATTCTGTAATTAAGTCACAAGACACTCATTAAAGCCTTGGAACGTATCTTGCGAGCATATCATGTCTCTAACGACTTGCCACCCAATACTCTGCTGCTGAATCCTCTCATAATCCTTCCCCATGACCATGCACCACTTATCCAGGAACCACGGCGCAGCCTCCCAACTCTTCATATCCCATGGTGGGTAACTATCCTTCGACTTCTCCCCCATCCCAGAACCCAATCTCCACGTTGTCAATCCTGCTCTCGCGTATATATCAAGCTTCATCTCCCAGATGTTAAAAGTAGAAGGCAAGGCAGCAGATGCCATGATCGCGCGCTCGCGCAGAAACGGAAGAGGAACCAAATCCAAACTTATGTGATGGGGTATAAGAATCTGCGCCAGCGTAGGGCGTAGGTGCACGGGGACGTTGGTGTTATTGAAAGAAGAGATGAACGCTAAACCGAGAGCCCTACAGTTTGGGGTTCCGGAGATGGTGGGTTGGAAGAATGGAGAAATGTTATCAGCGTTGCAATTTGCGACGACATCAAGGTCAAAGCCCAGTGATCTTGCATTGGTGAGACAGGATCCAAAGAAGGCGGTTGGGAAGAACTGAAGCATGTTGAGATAGACATCTGGGAAGTTGGGTTCATTGCTTGACACGGTGGTGCTTGGCGACACGGGTTCAATAAACTTGGTGAGTTGGCCGGGGCTCTGGTCTTCCTGCTGTACAGGGGCATCGCGCTTCAAAAGTGGCCGAGGCCGCGGATTATCTTTTGCTCGAGACCTTTTCTCCTTTATTATTTTCCTTTCCTCTTTCTGTCTTTCCCCTACAAGAAATTTGGTTAGGAACAAACAGTTATGGCTATTCGGTACTCATCAACTCACTGTATGCCTTTTGCGCCAGCCTGTTTTGCTCCCTTCTGGCAAGGGTTAAGACGCGACGCTTAGCGGGCGGTTGAGCAGCATCTTGGGCAGCCCCGCCACTCCGCTTCATAGTATTCATCTTGTTAGTATCAATAGCAGCCATTTCTCTGCATTCGCTCGGAAACAAAAGATGAACAGGAATGATGAGGGGATTGTTTTGGTCAGCAGGTGAATCCTGATTACGGATTTGCATGGTGGTCAAGCCGAAAATGGAGTGGGGCAATCTGGCTTACGGTTTTTGAACCAATCAGCGCTTGGCTCCTCTCGCCTCTGATGCCAATCTTGAGTGGCTTACTGCTGGAGGTCCAATCGGACGGCGGTTGAGGTTATCACCGAATTGTCCGCTGAGCATCATGAGTAGAGTGCAACTTAGTATAAATACCACAACACAAGAAGCCAAAGATGAATTACTCGAGCCGTTACAAGCCATCCCACCTTTACACTGAATCTTAACACTTACTTGATTCGTATCCACTAAACACCAAAATGTCCACCAAAACCATCGCAGTTGTTGGCGCTACTGGCACGCAGGGGGGCTCCGTCGCGAGAACCTTTCTCAACCTTCCTAACTGGCATGTCCGCGCTCTCACACGCAGCTCAACATCTCAAAAGGCACAAGCTCTGAAAGAGCTTGGAGCCGAGATTGTCGAAGCGGACATGAACGATGCCGAGTCGTTGGTCAGTGCTTTCGAGGGCGCACATGCCATTTTCATCAACACAGACTTCTGGGCACCTTACGTATCTGCTCTGGCAGATGGAAAAGATCAGGCTACTAGCCAAAGCATCGGATATGATACCGAAGATCTACATGTCAGGAATGCGACATACGCTGCATCCAAGACCGAGACCCTTGAGAAGTGCATCTACTCTGCCCTTGGACCCATGAAGGAGGTTTCCAAGGGAAAGTTTTCTCACTGCCATCACTGGGAGACCAAGGCTGCAGCAGTCAACTATATCGAAAATGAAGTGCCTGAGCTTGCCCAGAAGACATCTTATATCTACGTTGGAGCTTACGCGACCAACTCCTTCCTGTATCCCAAGAAGGATGCCGAGACTGGCGAATATGTCTTGGAAATCCCAGCCTCCGGGAACCTGCGAATGCCTATTATCGATACCGCCAAATCAACTGGCGTATTCGTCCAAGCTCTAGTAGAATCCGAACCTGCTAGAACGAAATTGCTGGCATACGACAGCGAGCTTTCCATGACCGAGGTCGTCGAAACTTGGAGCAAGGTCACGGGAAAGAAGGCTATTCTGAGGACCATGACTGAAGAGGAGATGAATAAGAAAACTGGTCTTCCTTATGAAGTCCTTGACGGACCTGCTTACTTGGATGAGTACGGATATACTGAGGGGATTGAAGGGGTTATCACGCCTGACCAGCTTAAGAAGCTTGTCAAGACGGATGGTCTCGAAGAGTACTTGAGGAAGCAAGACGCCGAGTCGCTTCTATCGTTCAAGTATGGTCTTCCAGAGCCCCCAAAGAAAAGCTGAGAGCTTCCTGTATCTTGGTGTGAACAGTTATTGGCTGATAGCTACAACATAAAATTGTATTCTTTCTTTCAGTCTATGCCAACAAATTGACATGAATACACAAATGACTAGACCTTGAAATATCCGTCCTCATTCCGAAGTGTTGAACAGCCCATTGACAACCGACACGCTCCTTTCCTGGAATATGATGCCAAGTGAAGAGAAGCGAGACTCATGAAATCTCAATCGCCGACCAAAAGGTTGTTATCACTTGGTCGGAGAGTCAGCAGCCCCAGAGTTTCCATCCTTCAAGGCCTTCAAAGGTCGTCGTCCAATTCGCCCACCAAGATCCTTCCTGATCCACATAAACTTCTTCTTGAGTCGGCCATTTACCATGAACACCTCGGGCATACCGGCTACTTCTCCCTTTCCAGCAAGAGGACCATCTTGGAAGATACCACCAGAGTTGCGGATGCTGGCGGGGATGGACTGCCACATCTTGCGGGCGCGAGCTGTGTCGGCATCAGATAGCCCGTTTCGGTCGGGCTCGAGATCGAAGTTCGTGGTCTAGGAAAAGTATCAGCACAGGTTACAGGACGGGATATAATGAGTCCATGCTTCGAGTTCGGCAAGTGTCGCGTGTCTCTCAATGTGACGCTTTAGTGCATTGTTGCGGTTGACGATAATCGCCTTGCAAATGGGGCATTCTTTCGAGCCGCGATACAGTCGGACTTGGGTTTTGGTGGCGCTTCTCGTGATGGGAGTATGAGAAGGCGAAGAGGTAGTGCTAGATGAAGCCGGAGAGGAAGTGATTGTAAGCGAAGGAGTGGGAGAGGAAGCGCGCAATTTTCGCTTTATGATGATGCGCGTCATTTTCAAGTCGGTTTGTAATGATTGCGATAGATGTTTAAGAGACACTGGATGATGCAGAATGCAGAGTAGAAGGTAGATGTTTAGGAGGAATAATTTGCATTGACAAGTTATCTAATCATATTGGTGGGCATTCGCAAGCGAGTTCAAGATCACCCGCCAGTTGCTGGCAGTTGGCAGCTGTCGGGCAGTGGCAGACCCATGAGCAGGTGCTAGAATCCAGCACTGGCGATCACTGGGATAGCACGAAGGTTGACAATGATTGTTGGTGGTGCAAATCGAACGAAGCCATGTTTATCATGGTAATTGAGGCCAGTAGTGAGAATATATAGAATAGGCTGGACTCGCTCAAGAGCCAGCAAGCCCGTCACCTCATGGCCGGTAACTATTAGAACAAACGGAAGTATTGCCTTGTTTGATTGCATCAAGTGTCTTAACTTTTGTATGGGGGATATCTTGACCGCCACCTGATGAACGCCTCGCTTCCTTCTTTAACCCCATAGAACGCCCTGCCCATTGCTCGCATTGCCAAACCAGCCAGAAAGCCCCAAATACCGTAAAAGACCTAGGAACGAGAACAGTCAGAGCTAGTTGGGCTTATGCTTGCCTTCTACTTCGCTCTCTGGGATCTCAACTCTCTGCTTAGGCCGCTAGTAGCTTTGTCCATCTTTCTGTGGCACACTTCTTTAAAACCTTGGGCTTGAGCATCCAGTTGAACAAGCTTTCTGTACGATTCATGGGAGCTTCCAGACCAACAGCACAAGGCGTTCTTAGTGTTGTCAGTGATGCTGTCGAGGGAGTTTCCTGTAGGCAAAGTCAATACATGACATCTGTAAAAGGCTAATTATAATGCTTACGAGCATAAAGTGCGATGTCTTTGTAGGCCTTGAGATTTTCGACTTGTCTCTTGAGCCCATCAACCTGAGCGGTCAAAGAGTCGATGGTCTCTTCATGATTTTCCGATGGAAAGGTCGAATCAAGGTCGTCAATCTCTCCTGTAGCTTGAGCGAGGCCAGCCTCGATACCGCGCTCGTACCACTTCTTGCCGTATGCCTCGACAGAGAAAAGAGTCTGGCCAGAGATGGCATGGGCGTCCGACTTGATCTCTGGAATAGCATCGCCGGAGTAGTCCTCGGATGAAGTCATCTTGAAAGAATGTTCGAATGCAGATGGAGTAAGGGGCAGTCAAGGGAGGATGGAAATACTGGTGAAAGAGGATGTTGAGGGTGAAGCGCGAGCTAGATGTGGGAAGCAGAACAAACCACTGTTTGTGTAGCGCTGACAATTGCTTGACTATGGCGCCAGTGGATCGAATTATTAACTCGGTGAATGGGATGTGCTTTCAGGCAGCAACTCTGATACGATCATTTTTCATCATCACCTTGACTTGGAGGGCCGCTTTCCATAGATTTATCATTGAGGTGGGCCACTGTTCTTGGGTGCCTAAGCAGCAACTATATCTCACTTATAGATGAAACTATAGCCCTTTGAAATGCAATCTAGTTCTGGACTCAGAAATATGAATCTTTAGATGCCATTCCTGTTATTGGTCAATCCATAAATAAAGACATTGTTGTTCCACTTAACTATTTTCTATATCAATTCGTATTTAGCTTATGATTATCTCAACATAGACACGACCGATGATGTTCAAGCCTTTGCTATCAAAAATTACATCATGAATTATACGAAGCCACATCGCGCGGGGTACCATAAAAGCTTTCCTTCTTCCAAGCTGTTACCAGCCGAACATTTCCTTGTTAGCAATAAATTACTACTTCATCAAAAGTGTTTGACTGCTAACATCTTGGAAGGAGAACATCTTTTATGGTACTCATCATGATGTTAACTTTTTATGAGAACCTATATCTCGGACCCTAGAATAGTGAGAAGCAATGCTTACAACTCACCATCGTTCCAATCAAGATCATCATCATCCTCCACATAATCCTGCAGTCTCTCCTTAAGTTCCTCGACACTGATCTCACCATCCACACTGTCAGGGTGCTCACCCTTGCGGTGAGGAGGGATAGGGATAGTTCGAGGAACATGGATAACACCATTCTTTCCAACGGCATCATTGAATCCAACAACAACGTGTCCATTCAGAACAATAGTAGTCCAGCTCTTAAAGGTATGAACATCAACACCAACGCTCCTCTCCAAAAGCGTAGGCAGCTCAATGTGGAAATCATCACCATGTCCAAAGAGCTTCTTGGATGTCTGCTTCTCGTCACCGTAGTAAACTTCATCACTGTACAGCGTGATGTTGGGAACGATTTGGTACTTGAGCAAGGCACGGAGATACTTCTTGCCGGTTTCGGTGTTGAAGAGGAAGGCGTTGGCGCGAGGGCCGAGACGTGACCACGCCTCGTTGGAGGGCGCGAAGACGGTGCTGCCGACCATGGGGACGTCGTGGATGTATTTGACAAAGTCGGTCTTGTCGTAGGCGAGGAGTAGGGTGGAGAATTGGGCAGGGAAGAGGCTGATCTCCTTGCCGATGTAGGGAGGGGGAACGAGAATTCTGTTGACTGCATGGATGATACCGTTCTTGGTTTTCTACGGAGTGTTAGTCTACATCAAAGCGAGGAAGTCCGTCGGGATACTCACAAAGTTAACGGCAATGACCTTGCTGTACAAGTTGACCCTCACACCAGAAAGCCCAACACTAGTTCGAAGACGCTGAGGCTTATCACCGAGCAACTTCTCCTTCAGCGTAGTAGGAACAGTATGAGTGAAAAGAATCCTCGAGGCGGGATACTCTCCAATACCGAGGTGGTAGTTGAGAACGTCTTCGACAAACTCATCGCTAGGCTTGTGCTTCTTGTCATGGGGAATATGCTCGAACGCCTCATCGGTAGGGACGAAGAGAGTATAGTTCTGATCAGTGCTATTAAGCAATTTTCCGAAGTTCTCGTGCTCCTTGACGAGCTTGAAGAACTTCTTGGTGTAGTTGCTCTTGGCGATGAGTTCATAGGTAGTATGGTCTGTAAAGTCACCACCTGTTCGGCCAAAGATGGAAGCGAACTCTTCAGTGTTAGTCTCTTCGTCGTCGGCTAGCTCGTTGAAGAAGGCATCTTCGTCTTGAAGCTTGTGGTGCAGAGCGGAAGAGATCTCGTTGCCAAGCTGATCGGTCGCCTCATCGAGAGACTTTTGGATGCGGACGGGGATATCCTCAAGAGTCTGCTTGATATCATTTTTGAAAGCGTTCAGACTATCAAGAGACTCTGGGAGGACGAAGGCGGAAGTGGCCGTAGCCAAAGTGAGAGTCAAAAGAGACCTCATTGTGATAGTAAAAAGTAGTATTGACTATCAGAAATTAGATGAAGGAGTAGGAAAGAGGCACAGAGGAGGGAAAGGTCTTAGCCAGGACCAGAGGCTGATATGTATAATTTCTGTGATGGACAACGGTCAATGATGCCCAGACGTTGGAACAGTGAGTGGAGATGACGCTGTCAAAGAGCAAGCGAATGTTGGCGTCATCAGGATTTACCCCGCTTGAAAAGGGTGTCACAAAAGATGACGTGAGGATTCAGCCTGAAAATGTCGGGATTATTCTGTCGCCACGGCTCGGATTCCTCGGGTGCATACCAGTTGATCTGACGTGAGGCGACAGTCATTGGTCCGCGGACGCGTGTCAGCTTATCAATTTGAGCTAGGGGAGTTGTACGCGTATACCCGTCGGGCCAATCCATGCTCCGCGTATATAAACATGCCGTTTCAGAGACGGATATGGGTTAAACGGGCATCTGGAAGAGCCTAAAATTATGGGTACGGTGCGTCCAATGAAGAGGTATAGAACCCGAACTCGAGGCTGGGTCATGTAACAAGTCAATTGGGTTGTTTTCTATTTGGTGGGCGGGAGTTGATGGATTTACATTGCCCACACTGAAAGCTTAACTACCAGCGACATTCTCCTGATCAGCCTTACCGGCATCATCGACCGGAGGTAAGTTACCCTTTGCCGGTCCCATAACACAGATACCCTCTCGAGAGAATCGACTACCATGAACAGGACAATCGAAACTCTTCTCAGTAGTGTTCCAGCAGACGACACCCTTCATGTGCGGACACAGGGCGCTGTACTGCTTAACATTTCCGTCTTCATCCTTGTACACCGCAATGGGCTTGGATCCGACCTGTGAAGATTAGTTTATGTTCAGCGATCAGTAAATTGAGTGCTTACCTTGTTCAATACACCACCCATGCCGCGGCCAAGATCTTCGATATCAGTAATATCCGATTCCAAGAATCGCTTGTACTGCGCGTTGATTTGCAGATCATGCGAAATCATGCTTGGAAGGGACTTGAGCATGGAAGCAATGCGCTTAGGGGAGTAAACCTCAGCCCATGGGTTCTTGATATCATCAATCTCATCTGCGATCAGACGACCAGCCAACACTCCATGTGTCAAACCGTCGCCAGAGTCTCCAGTGATGATATAAATGTGATCGTTACCCTGGTTCTTGCCGATGAACTGCATGAAGTCAACAGGCTCGAAGATCTGACCGCTCCATTTGTAGTCAACAGAGCCGACCTGTGAGAAGCGCTCGCGAGTCCAGTTCTCCAGCTCCTGGAATTCGGTAGTGGTATCTTCCTGGCCAACCTTGTGGTCACAGCCTCCGACAACAAGGTAATCATGTTGGTCGTCGCATGCTGTAAGACGGATGTACTTGTACTCCTCGGCCTGGTCGTAGAGGAGACAATCCTCGATGGCACCCTTTGGTACCTTGGCAGCAATACAGTATGATCGCATAAACTCCATCTGAGCGATGACGCTGAGCTTCTGCAAAGGAACGCAAGTGGCTTCAACGGCGTTGTTACACTTGACAGTCTTTCCATCTGATGTCTGGATGAGAACAGATTTATTGCCGATTCCAAAAATTTCAATGCCCTTCTCTTCGACAGACATGACTCTTGTTTGGTCGAAGCATTGGAAGTTGGGCTGGGACTTGAGCCACTTCAGGACTCCGTTGAGATACTTTGTTGGGTGGAAGGTAGCTTGGTCCTTGACGATGAGACCTCCTCGCTGGTCAATGGCTCCATCCCAGCCCTTGACGGCTAGTGTTTCCTAAAGATGAGTTAGTTGAAGCCATATTGAGACATTATACAAGAGGTTTCACAGGGTAGTATCGGGGGCACTCACATCAAATCTGGAATCGATACCATACTTCCTTTGCGCTGCTTCTTCCTTGCGCAGTTCATTCATCTCTTCCTCGTGCTCCTTCTTCTGCTTGGTTGAGTATTGGGAGACCTCGTAGGCCGGTAGCTTGCGATATTCGCACTCGATGCCCAGCATCTGGGAAATTTCGCCAACACGATCTCTTCCCCAGGCATGACTCTCAGCAGCAGCTTTAGCACCCTCATCACCGTGCTTCTTAGCGATCTCAGTATAACCATCGTCCAGGTCGTTGGTCAGATGTCCACTGGTACGACCAGTCTCTCCTGATAGGACCTGTCGAGCTTCAAGAAGGACGACTTCTCTTCCTCTCTTGACAAGCTCGAATGCTGTGGAGATTCCTCCGATGCCTGCGCCAATGACACACACATCAGTCTCGATATCTCGATTCAACTTCTGAAACGAAGGTCTGTTCGAAACGGGATCTTGGTGCACCCAGACCGAGTCGGTCGCACCCGAAGTATGAAAGAACTGCTGTGATTTGGAGGTCGCCATGGTGGACTGATAAGCTTTCAAAGATAGCTGAACTGTGCAACGACGAGAGATGCGAGAAACTCTAAAAGCAGCCGAGATTACTGAGAAGAGCATTCTAGGCTGTGAAGCTATGATTCGGAAGAAAAGTGCTTATGCCGAAAGAACAAGCTGCGCGTGATGGAGCTTTCTATATCATGACAGCTGTTGCTGCGGAGCTGTCAATGAGCCGTACAATGTGCATGATTGACAAATGAGAAGACACTGATTGGCAAGAGCTCATATCATTGAAGCGAAATACATATTGAAGTACGTCAGTATTTGCGGTTTCACATCAGAAAGTCGTCACTGTTTGCACAACATTCCCGACACGTTTGTATGAGGTCCGGAAGATTTGGTCCTTTCTATAGTGGAAAACAGCCAATGACAGTGGGGATTGTTCTGCTGTCAGCGCTCGGCGCTAGTAGAAACGTCACCATGATGGACAGTATAGCACAAATACTGACAGCTACAGCACAGAAACAGCTTGTCGCAGCAGCAATCTCACCGCATCTCACGGTCGCAATTCATTTACAGTACATTCAATGTCTCGAGACAATTAGATGGGGATATTAATGGTTTATTTGATTAATTATAGGCCGGTAAAATTAAGCCTTCTTCTCTCCGCCCATGTTGTTCTGGACTGTTCCTCCAATGCTTCCATCAGCCTTAAACTGCTTGCCAATTGCGCCGTCCTTGTCGAGAGGTCCTCCGATCTTTTGCGCCATGCCTCCAATGGCTCCCTTCTCTGCAAAGTCGGTCAGATATACCATAGCAAGAGATAGCGTGCATTCTTACCGGTGAAGTGCTTGCCAATGCTTCCTTCCTCGTCCATGGCCTTGGGCACGGTGCCAGTGAGGTTGGTGGTGGGCTTGTCAGACATGATGATGTGTATAATGTTTCGTTTGTTGATGTTTGAGCAAAAGAAATGTGATGTTTAGGAAATGAGTTGCAGACAATTGGTCTTTTATAGGTGATGAAGACACATCTATGATCGCATCATTGTTGCGTTCGTGATATCATGAGATCATTGGCGTGAGCTTGCATTCACATGGGATCGACGAACGTGGCTCACTGGGCTGAAGTCGCCCCGCACAAACCTGGCAAGATCAAGATCGCCCTGGTTCAATTAAACGTTGATCTGATGTTGATCTGATGGAGGGAAACGCTTTGGGGATTCGGGATGTTCCTGAGTTTGTGTGTAGGTCCAAGCGTTCGGCATTTGGTGTGAATCTGGCGGAGCTGTTGATGGCTTCTTTTTCAAGTAGGTGTGTTGAAGCCAGCATCATGGTTTTGTTGTTGGAAGACACAAGACACAGGGATCGTTCTAGACGAGGCTCAGCTTTTGGTTCAGAACTTTTCTATCTTTTTCTACTACAATCGATGCTTGTGAAGAACTCGAAGGGTATCTAATTGAAACACGTCCATTGATCGATTGACCAGCTGACGGCAAACACTTCTTTATCGAGGCGGAATTGCTCTGTTAATTATAGTAAGGCAATCGGCCTTGTCGCCCTGCCGGTCCGGTTCGGGCCCCTTCGCTGAGCTCTAATTGACATGGGCCTCGGGCAATGATCGAAAACTCCATGGAAGAAAGAATGCAAGAGCTGGCTTCGGTACTAAGCTCAGCTAAAGGCATACATTTTCGCGCCCGCTGCTGCTGCTAAATTCAGTGGGGGTCTGTCCGTCTGTAAGTATTTTTCAGCGTTGTAAGTACCCCTGCCCCTCTGTCGCGTGTGCCCGATTGACTCACAGCGTCGTACTTGGAATTCCGGCCTCGGGGCGTAATCCAGTATTTTTATCCCGCCAAAGGACATCTTTTATAATCTTAACTTAGATTTCGCATCGTTCCTCTAGGAGGCTTCGAAACTGGTCAGGATTATCACTACTAAAGCGCAGCTCCAACGATGGGTGATCCTCCTTTCACCTCTCCAGGCCTCTCACTCAAAAGAGCTGAAGCTACCGATATACCCTCTATCCAGTCCATCATCAATGAAGCATACTCAAAGTACATCCCACGCATGAACAAACCACCAGCTCCAATGTCAACGGACTACCAGGCCCTTCTCACGTCGCCCACGTATACAATCTTCGTCCTCCGATCAAGCGACGAGGATACAGTCGGCGCATTCGTCCTTTACCAAGAGGTAAACGCAAAGGACCTCCGAATTAATAATATGGTCGTTGATCCAGAGGCGCAAGGTCGCGGCTATGGAAGAGTATTGATGCAGTATGCTGAGGACGTCGCAAAATGGCGAGGGTGCACCGCTTTAACGCTGTATACAAATGTGGCTATGGTCGAGAATCTGGTGTTATATCCCAAGATGGGCTTTGTGGAGATTGAGAGGCGGACAGAAGATGGCTTTCAACGTGTTTATTTTCGCAAAGAGCTCGTATAATTACTCAATCATAAAGTTCAACAGTACATTTTAGTGGAAGCAATGATGCAGAATTGGGTATTTTATGGACTAACTAAATTCTAGGCTTCAAGTTTATTTTGACTTTGGTTCGGTGGTGTTCGAGGAGCCTGCTCCTTATATGCGCCTCTCGATCGCTTCTCGCATGCAGATCGCTCTATTGTGTATGAGGTCTTTTTCCATTCTTCGAAGCTATTCGTCGGGTTATGTATAGCGATTAATGTCTGTTCTTGGCAAGTCCGTCGCAATTGTGCTGGTAAATCGCGTCGCGTCATGATCGTATCGCTCGTGAAGTCGAGGCATCGTTTCAACGGCGTCACTGCGTCAGCGTCAATTGATGCGGAGATCAGCGTCAGTCGATCACTCGCGCGCGCCTTGCAACCTCTCGAAGCTAAAGTTCCACACCTCAGCTCTCCGAGGACCATCAGAAGACTCCACCAGCCCAACATGTTGCATCACGCTCGGATCAAGCGCCCACTTAGTCAATTGATGATCGCGCGCATAATCCTCCATGATCATATCGCCCGGGAACTGATACGGTGGCTCGCGGAGAAAGTCTTGCAAAGCTCCCAAGTGGTGGTTGGGAAAGACGAGACCTTGCGCGCAGCAGCCGTAGCGCGGCATTTCGCGGACGGTTGGTGTTTGCGTGAAGAGGCGATGCAGCGAGATGCGGCCTGTCACGAAGGCTAGTGCGAGGCAGGCAGGGATCCAGAGACCGAGGAGCAAAGCGACTGTTTGTGCGAAGTCCTTGGACGCAAAGGATCCTGCGTGGCGGCGCTGGCGACAGCGAAGAGCGAGCAGGAGACAACCGATGAGGCCCGTGTAGCCCAGGATCACGACCTGAAGATAGTCAAAAATCTCCTCGTTGTTCCAACCCATGAAGATCTCTGAGTAGAACAAGCGCAGGTACATCCAATCGTGATGCGCATCGGTCGCTCGCTGCTCAACCTCAATCACGCCCTTCTTGAACCGCGTGAACCAGTCCGGCGAAGCTATTATATCGTCTTCGATGAGGGCGAAGTACGTGGGGTCTCGTTGTCGACATGCTTCGAAGAGAACGGAGTGGTCTAGGCGGATATTCTCGACTCGATCGTCGCTGCGTCCCATGCCGCGAATATCGTGCGGGAGGACCTTGTAGTCGAGGTCTGGTCCCGCATTTGCGTCTCTGCTATCGTTGGAGTACACGAGTACATCGTCCGCAAGGCCAAAGAGCCAATCTTGGCCGTAAGCAAAGTGCTTCTTGGGGTCCTTATCCGCGAGTAGCACCACAATGTGTATCTGATTGCGCTCATTCGGCGTCAACGTATCAACAAGGCTGCCGACCGTGTGCGCGAGAAAGGCCGATGTGGTGCGATTGATGCTCGGGATGCCGATACATAGAAACTCATTGTCGACCTGCACTTCGGTGCGCTGCTTGTGCTTGACGGGGTATATTTCGCGCTCGAGGTACTCGTCGACCTGTTTTTCGCGAGCTGCGGAGAAGCGACGATCGAAGGCAATTCGGCTCTTGTAGAAGAAGGAAGAGGGGTCATCGTAACCGTTGCGGTAGCTCCATAGCAGAGCGATGAACCATATTAGCCAGAAGCCAATGTTTGCGTGAGAAGGTCGCATGACTTCATTGCAGATGAGGCATGCTTGAATTGAGAAGAGAGAGGAGGAGAAAGAGGCGCAAGCAGCTGTCAAAAAAGTCACATAGCCAAGCCGCTCAACGGGTCAAAATAAACGGGCTGGTCTTGGCTGACCAACGCTGAAATTGGATGACATACCACTCGTTTGAGTCTGCTGCTTTCTCTCCAGGGCTTAGGCTCACTGTATTCGGGGCATGCTCCGGTAAACTAGAGTCGCTAACCCGCCAAATGCAAGGAACTGTTGGGCCTGATTGGCGTGACTCCGCTATCTCCAGATCCTGCCCGCTAAGCCTTACAGTCTGATTGGTGAAGTTTCCCCACGTGCTGAAACCCATGTCGACTTGGGGGCATTTTGAGACCAAGATGGAAGGTGGACGCGTGGTTGTGAGCAGAGGTTCTAGGGTAGGCAGACGTCTTTGCCTGACTGCCCTGTCTTCGGTCGCGGCATGTAACGATTTTTAGGTTAAGTGATGCGTCGCAGATAACTTCGCGTAGGGCTGTTAGTACTCTCACGCGATGACGATTGATCGTCAGTTGGCGCGCTCCATGCAACATCTTGAGACGCGACTGTAACAGTCTGGTGTTACAATGATCCCTGCGAACAATGAAAGTCGTTGGGGTGAGTATGATTGGGTGTTAAAGGCAGGTTTTGACAGACAGATAACTTGACACTTATAAAACTTCTGTAAATTGTAAACAGGCTACAGAATTCCGTCGCCTGCAATAGTATGTTGCATCGCGTCAGAGCTGGAGGGCGCATACGATGCGCCGCAGCTCGTGCTACGAAACGAACAGACATCGCGTTAGCTTCAAATTGTAATTTGAAGGTGTTTATTGAACCCATTCGGTCTTTTCAATGCGAATTCCCCGCGACTCGCTCTTTTGCACAAGAGATGCCGAACCGAATGCCGGATTCTGGAAGAAGCCGATTTCGGCAAGCACATTCGGATGTCCGGCAAAGCGTACATCCGGCGGAGACCCCGTAGATTGATAAGATGGCTGTAGATAAAAAGACCCTGCGCATCCTTGTGATCATATCTATCACTTTTATTATTTATTTTTCTGTTAATCTATTGATCGCCATGACTGCCGGACTAAGGAATGTCATTGTTGTTGGTGGCTCCTTTGTTGGGCTGGTAAGTATACCGATGTCGCTGCAAGTCACAACTACTGACGATGTATAGGCCGCTGTGAAGGAACTTGCTGCACTTCTACCTGTCACCCACAGAGTAAGTCTAGAAATTTTGTTCTAGCTTCCGACTTCTAGATACTAACATTATTGCAGGTGCTGTTGATAGAACCACATAGTCACTTTCACCATCTATTCGCCTTTGTAAGTGCCCAACCAGCCCAACGCCCAGCATGTACTGACTCTTCAGCCCCGATTCGCCATCGTTCCAGAACATGAACACAAAGCCTTCATCCCATACACCGGCTTCTTCTCCTCTTTACCAAATGCCACCAACCATGCCATAGTGAGAGCCAGAGCTGTCTCTCTGCAAAAGAACCAAATCATACTTGACCGACCATGGCAAGGCTCAACAGAGATCCCCTTCGACTACGCAGTTGTGGCTACCGGGACACGTCTTCAGTCCCCGAGTAACATGCAGCACGATGAAAAGAAGCCATCGGTAGATTACTTCAAGACATATCAGCAAGGCATCAAAAATGCTGAGTCGATCGTGATTGTTGGCGGTGGAGCGGTCGGCGTGCAGATGGCTACTGATCTAGGAGAGGTTTATCCCGGAAAGAAGGTCACGTTGGTGCATTCGAGAGATCGACTTATGCAGCTTTATCATCCTAAGATGGATGCTATCATCCGCGACCGTTTGCAAGAGCTTGGGGTAGAGTAAGTCAGCATGATATTCGTTCTTCATACCTCACTAACCATGTTTGCGTAACAGCGCGGTCACTGGCACACGAGCTGTCATCCCAGACAAAGGCTTCCCAACAGATGGCTCACCTTTCGAACTCGAATTGAAAGACGGCCGCAAGATACCCACGAATCTTGTCATCCCAGCAACTGGTCAAACACCCAACAACCAGTTTCTACAAGACCTGCAACCTACCCCAGGACATGAGATTCTCAACCAAACTAATGGCTTCATCAAAGTTTCGTCAACTTTACAGTTTTCTGATCCCGCCTACTCAAACTTGTACGCATGCGGTGATATTGCCGACAGCGGAGCTCATAAGGCAGCGAGACCTGGTGCAGCACAGGCGGCAATCGTAGCGCAGAACATTGCTGCTATGGTTCAGGGTGGATCATCTACGAACAAGATCACTGTTGATCCTCCGGCTATTCATCTGTCACTTGGATTGGTCAGTATAGCTTCGACAGAGGAAAGAGAGATTACCGTTGCTGACATTGAGATAGACAAAGAACATGGTGTTCAGAAATCCTCCTAAAGGCGAGTCCGAGCCCATGGTTATTTGGAGAGATGAGTAAGTAGACTCCCTGTTCCGTTTGAAGAACAGACCTAACATAGATCAGCGGTGCACGGGATATGAAGATCGAGGGCGTATGGGAACGACGAGGCATGAGAGTTGCGCGTCTAGATGACTACCACCTGTGAACAGGCATTCATCTGTTTACAGTTTGCCTGTTTAATGAGATCACGGTTATTATTGTTAGGAGGCTTGACTTTATTGATATATACAAGAACAGCAGTCATTATTGTTGATGGGTCTGTTGTAATTTAAAGCTATCTGAAACCTCAATCTGACTCCTTCTATGATGAAACTCCAATGCGAATGTCCAAAACTGATCATGGGGATCCTCATGCTTCAGCTTTCAAGAATGCCCTTCCCCGATCAACGATATGTCTATTCTCGATCAAGAATGTTCCCTCAGGTTCGCTCTCCTCATTAATAGCCAGGTAAGTAAAGTACGCACCCAACTCTTTATTCAACACCACCCAGTCGTCACCCAAGATCATTTTCGCAATACAACCAAGAATCATATTTCTTTGCGTGATCACACCCGCAGGTCGGAGCATAAAGGTTCGCCACACGGAAGCATGTTCTTTTGCAAACTCTCGAGACCGCACTTCGTATAGACCCTGAGCTCGAAAATTAGATATTTTGATAGATAATTGATGTGGAGGGACGTTACCTTTAACTTTCGAGGGTAGTCGTTAACCCAAAGTTTAGCATCCTGATCTTGAATAACGAAGGCGCCGCTGAGATGAATGAAGCGGAATCGAGGTCTTTTCGGCTGCTTCTCCAGAAGAGGCGCAAAAGCGAATTGGAAAGCAAGAGGATATTCCATGTCTGCATTCACGTTTCCTCTATACGACCCCATTGCACTACACGTGTTAGTCTCTAGCACACGGCATCTCTTCAAGAGGCTTACCAAATCATAGCAGCAGCATCAACGTGCGGTAGCAGAACATCTTCCGGCCAGACCGCAAAGTCTTTTATTATAACCGTTTGAAGCTTTGGGTTACTTGAGACGTCGGAGGGGAGTTGGCGGCGGACAAAACAGACTACTGAAATGACCTTCGGGTGGGCGAGGCATTGGCGGAGAGCCTCGCCTCCGATGGAACCT
Source organism: Fusarium luffae (assembly GCA_013184325.1). Taxonomy (NCBI): domain Eukaryota; kingdom Fungi; phylum Ascomycota; class Sordariomycetes; order Hypocreales; family Nectriaceae; genus Fusarium; species Fusarium luffae. The sequence goes on from JABCJV010000126.1 coordinate 102,869, forward strand.
GTTGCGCCGATGAAAAGAATCTTCATGATGATTTGATGGAAGGAAGACTGAGACGGTTTTGCTTGAGAGTGATGTACAATACAATCTCGAGGAGATGCGAACGCGGTTATAAAGTATGAAGTATGGACGGATGCGGCTTACAAGCGGAGTTGCAGGGGGGTAAAAGTCCGCTGCTCCTCTGGACGCTGAGACACAGCCATGAGGACCCCGATTCTCGTTTACAATACGGAAAAGTGTTTTAAAAAAGTGCCTAGTAGCAATTGGGATGACAGCTTATTATTCTGTTAACCAATAGAATGACAGATTGTGATTTTTTACGTTGGCTTATTTGCTGGCTCACCTTTTTCCCTTGTTCCGACAGGTAAGCCATCTGCTAATCCGCTGCGGAAGAGTGAAGTGGCTCACATCAGCCAAGCCAATTCACCGGTGGGGTACTGAATCCTTCAGGAACAGGCACATTCGAAAGGATCATTTTTTATCGGAGTTATATTTTCCAGTTCCGAAGAGCCTACCATCATTACATTTAGTAGTTGGGCAATTGGCGTATAATCTGTTCGAATTGAAGCTCTTCGCCATGTGCTGCTCTCCACTTGCGAAACTGTACCAGCTGTCCCGGGTTATTCATTTTTACAGCCACGATTCGTGTGCAGCTTTTTATTATTCTTTATTTCTTCTTCTGAGCATAGTAGCGACTGTTTTAGATTCGTCCTTCCGATTTCCGATATTCTCACAAGACTTGAGTTCTGCAGTCGTGGTATCCTCGAGTCGGGGCACCTCTACGGCGAAGCGTCATTTCACGTCCAAATTCTAATCAGATCAGAACATCAGCACCTTAATCGCTTGCATCAGACGACCGACTCATGCAAGGCTGACAGAATCTCGATGGACTCATTAAAGAGTCATCAATGAAAAAAGTATGAATCGACAGAGCGAACAAATCAAGGGTCGCGGTAAACTACGTCGTGTTCAAAAAGTCATAGGCGTCATAATCCTCCCAATTGTCCATGACCTCACCAAAAACTCCACCACGACTCCATCGTAAAAAGACCCTACCAAACCACGTTAGGTACACCATTGGTTAGACTCTGCAGCACGGCTCGCCCCGATCAAGATCTACCAACGATGATCGATCCCCGTTGCTTCCTGTACTTCCGAATCTCTCACTAACAGGGAAAAGAAGACAAAGCTCTGTGCGTAGACCCAATTTAGTGATCCACGAGGTAAACTACCGTGCCTTTCTATGACACGATGATCATGACGACATACACGTTGCCTTTTCTCTATAGAATGGACGCCTCAAATCCCAATTCGGCTTTCTTGGCCTCTTGTTCTGGTTAATCCATCTTGGCGTTCAACATGAAGGAGTTACTTCGCGATACTATTTTCAGCCATATCCTACGTCTACTGACGGGTGGACGAGTGTTCAAATATCCCGAGGAGGAAGATCCGTCGCTATGGAAGAAATACGTACACGTTGAGAAGTCGGGGAATATGGCCAGGCATGGCCAGCCGCAGGCTCCTGATGGTGAGAGGAGAGAGCAGACCAGGTCTGATTCTTCGGATACAGCTGTCTCTGAAGGAGAGGGAAGGACGGTGAATGAAGTCAGTGGGCGTGTTGTCGACAAGGAGAAGGGAAAGGATGTTCATGTCGTGGACTGGTATGGTCCTGATGATTCCGAAGTAAGTCTTTTGTCCCAATGGCGCTACAAATACTGACAGACATAGAACCCTAGGAACTGGTCGCGAATCAAGAGATTCTTCATCACCTTCGAGATCTGCCTCCTTACCTTCTCCGTCTATATCGGTTCAGCCATCTATACGGCCGGTCTACAAGATGTGATGCAAGAGTTCGGTGTCTCTCAAGTCGCTGCCACTCTCGGTCTCACTCTCTTCGTCGCAGGCTACGGTCTCGGTCCCATGGTCTGGTCTCCGCTGTCCGAAATCCCACAGATCGGCCGAAACCCTGTCTACATCATCACATTGGCGTTGTTCGTCGTTCTTCAAGTGCCTACTGCTCTTGCTACGAACTTCGGTATGCTTCTCGCCTTCCGATTCATCACAGGATTCATTGGGTCTCCGTCACTCGCAACGGGTGGAGCGTCGATTGGCGACATGTACAAGCCAGCTAAGCGAACTTATGGCCTTGCTGTTTGGGGTGTCGGCGCCATCTGTGGTCCTACCCTTGGTCCTCTCGTCGGAGGCTTTGCCGCTGAAGCAAGAGGTTGGAGATGGACTATCTGGGAACTTATGTGGTTGTCAGGTGCCTCACTCGTGCTCTTCTTCTTTTTCCTCCCCGAGACTTCACCCGCGAACATTCTTTACCGCCGAAGTCGTCGCCTGCGAAAGCTCACTGGCAACGACAAGCTCGTGTGTGAGGCTGAGCTCGCGACGCATGACATGTCCATGAAGGATATCGCATTGATGACTCTGGTACGACCCTTCCAGCTGAGTCTGGGTGAGCCTATCGTGTTCGCACTCAACCTCTATATCGCTCTCATCTACGGCCTACTATACATCTGGTTCGAGTCTTTCCCTATTGTCTTTGGTGAGATCTATGGCTTCTCTCTGGGTATCCAAGGCCTTGCCTATCTCGGCATCCTGGTTGCTGTCTTTGTTGTTCTGCCTCCGTTTGTGTGGTATCAGCACAAATACATCGAACCCAAGTTCAATGATGATGGAGAGCTTAAGCCAGAGTGGAGACTACCTCCCTCATTTGTTGGTGCCTTTGCGATTCCTATCTGCCTCTTCTGGTTCGGTTGGTCGTCGCGTGCTAGTATTCACTGGATCGTCCCCATCATCGGTACAGGCTGGTTCTCTATCGGCGCATTCCTACTGTTCAATTCCGTATTAAACTACCTGAGCGATGCGTATCCCGAGTATGCAGCTTCAGTTCTCGCTGGAAATGATTTCTTCCGAAGTTCATTCGGTGCTGGTTTCGTAAGTTCATACTATAACTATAGGGTATACGGATAACCTGCTAACAACCAACAGCCTCTATTCGCATCGGCTATGTACAAGAATCTGGGGGTTGGCTGGGCTAGTTCAACCTTGGCATTCATCTCCATCGCCTTTATCCCCATTCCGTTCGTTCTATTCAAGTACGGAGAAAAGATTAGGCATAAGAGTAAGCATGCTCGTCACGACCTGTAAACTTGAAGGAGTATGAACATTGGGGGTCGTATTGGGGGCGGGATACTCGGGAAGTGGATATCAAAGAAAAATAGAATGTGATTAGAAGGGCCCCATAATCTTAATAGCGTAGCTTAGAAGTTAGTTTATAGGTGGATTAAATGCAGTTTGCGGATGTTATCGAATTAACTTCGATGTCCTCGTATGCGCGTATCGCCTGCAGTTACGCTACTAAAGAACAGCAGCGAAACGAAAGGGATACCCAATTAAGCTTAACGCGCAGATAAACACCATAAGATCGTCTACTATGGCAGTAGATCTGGTCCCAACTTCAGATGAATATTTGCCGTAGGGTAGCATACTGCAACACTGTCCAGCCAAGCCGCAGTACGCTTAAAACGGCTTCTGCAAAAGCGGAAGACATGGCCTTTTCAGGCAAAAGAGCATCTCTGCATGACTGTTGGTCACGATCGCAATTCAACGGTCGCCAATGCAGGGGTGATATCCACTTCATGCAGATCCTGGGGTCCCCTGTTGAGCCTGAAACGATCCGCTTGGTGGAAAGCCGTTCTTCCTTTAGGGTCTGTTCCCCGGCGATGCTACCTAAGACGGTAATTGTGAGCTATAAAAAGTGGCAAAGTAGAGAAAGAAATTTGATATTGCCTGCCTGTCAGATGTCACGGATGAACCATCGTCCTAATCTAAAATGAACAAACATGGATGTAGTGGATCGTGCTCACGCCATGTCAACTCAATCGAAATGAATAAATACTTTAAAATGCCCGCTGGATGTCACTGGAGATTTTAGATTATCGATCTCGAGTCGACAACTTCTTCACTCTCGTTCTTTTGTCTCTTCTCGCAATGAAGTTCCAGTCTCTCTGCCTCGCCCTGGCTTCGGCCAATGCCGCCCTTGGCAACAACCTGATGGCTAACCTGGCCGACTCTTGGATCCGCAACAACCATGAGACTCAGCGTGCCTACTGGTACGGTCGTGCCGTCGTCTTCGAGGGTTACGAGGCTGCCATCGAGTTGACCAAGAACCAGACCCTGGTTGACTGGTACCGCGACCAGATGGACTTGGTCGTCGCCGACAACGGCACCATCATCAACTACGACATGACCAAGCACTCGCTTGACAACTACCGTATCGGCATGAACTTGCTGTGGTGGTACAAGCGCACTGGCGAGGAGAAGTACAAGAAGGCTGCCGACTTCATCCGTGACAGAATCAACCAGCACCCCAGAACTCCTACTGGTGGTTTCTGGCACCGTGAGCCTACATACCCCGACCAGATGTGGCTCGACGGTATCTTCATGGCCGATTCTTTCTACGCCACCTGGACCAAGGAGTTCGATGCTAAGAACACCACCGCCTGGGACGACATTGTCCTCCAGTGGGACAAGATCCAGGAGGTCACCATCGACAAGGAGACCGGCCTTCCCGTTCACGGTTTCGACGAGAGCAAGACCGCCGTCTGGGCCAACCCCAAGAACGGTGCTTCTCCCCTCGTCTGGTCCCGCGCTGTCGGTTGGTACTTCTGGTCCCTGATCGAGGTTCTCGACGTCTTCCCCAAGTCCCACCCCGGTTACAAGCGTCTCCGCACCTACTACAAGGATCTCGCCTCCGCTCTTCTTCGCGCCCAGGGCCACGAGAGCCACCTCTGGGAGATTGTCATGAACAAGGAGTACGAGGGTGCTGAGGGTAACTACATTGAGTCTTCCGCTTCTGCCATGTTCACCTACGGTTGGTTGGCTGGTCTCCGCCGCGGTTTCCTCGAGGAGGAGATCTACACCAAGCCTGCTAAGCAAGCTTACAAGCGTCTTTACCGTGACTTTGTTACCAAGCACAAGAACGGTACTCTGACCTGGGAGGGCACCGTTGAGGTTGGATCTCTTAACAGTGATGCTTCTTTCGAGGTAAGTCAACATTTGCAATGCCATAATACGATCCATGCTAACAGTTTGCAGTACTACACTGAGGTTGAGGTCGTTCCCAACGATACCCGAGGCCATGGACCTTACATGATGGCCGTTTACGAGTGGGAGGTTCGCAACAAATAAGCGAAACCCGTATATATCTATGAGTGAATGATATGAGTGTATAGCGATCATCATTAGACCATATAGATGTCAGACTGGGGAGTTGAGCCATGTTTGAGCCGACTTGACCTAGGTATTATCTAATTCTACGTGCTGCCCTGCGCGGTATATTTGTCGCAATTGCGGCGCTTCCAACGACGACCTGTCCCCAAGCTGCTATGTGAGATGGTACCCAATGCTTTCGCGATCTTCCGATGAGGTTAAGAATTAATTGGTGTTGCAGTCGAGTTCATGGACGCGACGCGACGCGAATTGTAGGTCTGACGTCAGAGTGTCCAGCTGATAGCGTTAGCTAGCATTAGTCCAGGAACCGCAGCCAAAAGACTCAACACAGAACAGCGACAAGCTTTTGGTAAACAACACCCAATTTGTTGAATCTCCAATTCGACATTTAGCTCTGGCTTGTTGAGAATAAACTCAATCAATTCTCATCTCAGTCGCTTTACATTCCAACGCGAGTCGAGTTACGTCATGGAGGCCCGCTTCCGAACTTACGTCATGTCTCAGTCGTCACTGTCACTGTCAGCTCCAATCCTCAACTTCACCCTTGGACCTTCTTATATCCGACCTGACCGTTAAACAAACAAACACCAAGATCCATCATCCAATACCAGACTGAACAAACGCATACCGAAAATGGCAGAAGTCGCAGCAGGTGTAATCGCCGCTGAGCAGGTCGTCTCAACAGGTCTCGAAGTCGGCGCAGCAGCTACGGTCGCGAAACCTACACAACCGCTCACAGCAGTCCTGAGCCAGATTGCTTCAACTCCAGAGAAGGACAACTCGTAAGACGGCCTGGACTGTTACAAGATCTGATGCTCATGCTGACTTAGACACAGGCTCTCCCTCGCACGCTCCCACCACACAGTCACCGTGATCGATGGTAAGGCCTACATCTTCGGCGGCAAGAAGGACGACGGTAAGCTCTGTAACAATGACGTCCATGGAATCGCTATTCTGGGCGAACAAAGAGCCGAGGGCGATAGCGAGTACGCATGTTACCCAGCCGTCGGTGACGAGGGACACATCCCACCCCCACGAGTCAACCATGCCGCATGTGCTCGTCGCAACACGATGATTGTCTTTGGTGGACAGAATGCGGAGGGTCATGCAGCTGACGATGAGTTTACACTCTGGGAATGGGAGCCCACGGCTGCTCGATGGGCAGCGATAGACGCAGCTGGAAAGGCACCCCAGTCTCGACACAGCCACCAGATCTTCTACGATGCGAAGAAGGATAATCTGATTTTGCACGGTGGCTACGAGAACGATCAGCCATCTACAGGCACCTGGCTGTTCGACTTTACGACACGTTTGTGGCATGTCCTACCAGATGCCCCAGCTGCACCTCTGGCCTCGCAATTTGTCCAAGGAACTCTTTACTCCATCAGCGCCGAGTCCGAAATCCATGGCTCAGTCCACTACATCAAGCCCGGTTCTATCCAGGACGAATCTGTCGACAAACTTCCCGAATGGACAACCGTCGACTTCCCCTCCAATCCCATCGTTCCTGGCCCTCGACCCCGCGTAGGTAGCGCCTTGATTCCCGTCACGACCGGCCTCGGACGTCGCTACCTTCTCTACCTCCTCGGCAGCCGCCAAGACGCCGAGATCGCATCTACAGACAAGACATACACTGAAGATCACCCGTTCTACTCCGACATGTGGACTCTGCAGCTACCCTCCGACGACTACAGCGCTACACGCGTGAAGGACGCCATCCGTGGTGCTATTCCTGGTGTCGAGTCTGGTGCGTTTAGCTGGCATGAGCTTGAGATTGCTCCAGCGGAGATGACGCAGGAGGCCGGAAAAGTTCATCCCGGTCCAAGAGGATACTTTGGCGCAGACACATGCTTAAATGGCAAGGGAATTCTAATGTGGGGTGGTGTTAATGCGAAGGGTGAGACTGAGGCTGATGGCTGGTTGTTGAAGGTTTCTTAGAAGTTAAATCGTCTATGCTGGCGCAGAATAGTGTGTTATGAGCGGTGCGCAAATGGTAAGGGAAAATGCTATTTGTTATATCAAACTCATCGACATTTACGATATCCTTGAAAAGCACGAGAGACCATCATTATATGTGAAGCAATATCTCATGGAGAATGACTGAATTATGCTGTCACGATAACATCCAGCAATGACGTATTGGTATTAGTCAGCGTAAATTTCATCATGACACCCATCGTGGCCAATTCTCTTCACACTCACGCATCCAATTATTAAACAACCTCAAATTCGCGGAATAAATATGAATCGCGCTATCCTCACAAGAAGCCTCAGGGTAGCGGTCCCTGCAAGATCAATCCACGCAACCTCTAATCGCGCCCTGTCCAATACTACAAGACCCGAGCCTCAATCTCAGGCTACGACACAGACACAGTCAAAGCAGGAGGAATCTACAACAACAAGAGACGCAACCAAGATGGCAACTCATAAGAAGAAGAAAACATTAGCAGAGTTGGATCAGGAACTACGAGAGAAGCTCGAAGGCCTTTCGGGAGAAGGTGGTGGTGCTGGAGTTGAATATGAGGGTGGAAAGGCGGAAGGACTCAAGAGAGGTGTCAAGTCGAATATGTTTAGGGTGATATGAAGGTTTCATGTCGTCACGAGGTACATAAATACTATCAGCTTTGGAATATTAACTAAATACAAGCTTCATAATCTTTTAATCTAGAGTCGTGACTCAATTATCCCAGCCAGAAAGAGAAGAAATCTATCTATACGATATGTCCTCAAACTAACTATTCTCGGTTTTACCGTCTTGAACAGTCTCTCTCGCCACGACTGGCTCAACCTCCCCAGCAGCCTTATTCTCATCAATCTTTGCCTCATCAACCTTGGACAAATCAACTGTCTTGAGAGCAAACATGACAAGAAGCATAGGTGCAAGCGCACATGTCGCGGCGATAGCAAGAAGCCTTTGCGTCTCACGGTACGACTGATCAATGGCTGCTCTAACGGGGGTACCTTTTGCAAACTTTTGAGCGACAACGATAGATTTGTAGATCTTGAAGGCATTGGGCTTGGCGCTTTCGGGGAGGTACGTTGAGAGTTTCTTGTGGAGCATGTTGTTCCAAATTGCGCCGCCGACACTGGAAGGATTAGTAGGTTGTCCCATGGAGGGTGAGAGAGGGAAGCATACCTAGTACCAACAGCAGCACCAAAGTTCATTGCTGCGTAGTAAACGCCCGTGACAACAGGGACATCCCCCTTGGCAACAAGAGCCTGGATGGAGACTTGAGCAGCTGTTTGATAGAATGCCCGACCGACTCCTACAAGAGTCTTTGCCGTAATGAAAGAAGCTTCGTTAGCGTGGTCCCCATTCATGTTCACCAGATAGATCATCAGGCCTTGTCCAAGAACGCACAAAGGAACACCGATGAAGACGAATATTTGGCTACGCTTGGTATACTTCATGAGTACACCTACGAGGACGGATGCAATCTGGAATGCTACACGGAGAGCATTACTAGATGATTGAGTTAGCAATATGCATATTTGCGTTTATTCTGAGAACTTACTCAATGCGCGTAGCGTGACCGGGGCTGAAGCCTCCAGCAACCTGAAGATAACTAGGAAAGAAGAGTGTGAAGCAAGAGTAGTGAAAGAAGTCAAGCATAGACAAGACACAAGCTGCCACAACCGTTCGCTCTTTGATCATTCGGAATGGAACAAAGGGGACCTTTGCAAACTTTGTATCCCAAACAAAGAAGCCAGCAATCACCACAACTCCGATGATAAGCATGGCAATGTAACTACCTTGGTCCCAACGGTCACTGTTCTTAGCGCCAGTAAGTGATAGTGGAATAAGAGTCAAACCAAGGCCAACGACGAGCAACATAGCGCCGGCGATGTCAAGGTCAACCCACACCAGGCGAACGACACGCTTTCTCAAGGACGTAGTCTTATCTGCTGCATCCCAAGCGCCCTTTCGTCTATATCCAGCCTTTCGAGCCTTTCTTTGTAGGATATAAAGTGTGATGACCAGAGGAGCAGCGCAGAAAGGAAGAATGGCAGCCCACATTCCATAACCCCATCGCCAGGTTGAGTGTTTGAGAACACCATCTGCTACGATAGAGCCCAGATAAAGTGTTGGGATGGAAGCGATCGATTCGGGGAGGGAAGTCCAGAGACCGCGGTTGATGAGGCTTGTTGTGTCTGCGATGAAGACTTGTTGCATTATAACGTAGCCAGTGTCGCCGATTGACTCGAAGATGCCTCCAGCCTAGAGGTTGTCAGTACTGATCAATAAAATGTAGGAGAGCCAAGACATACGATATAGGTTGCGATGTTCTGGCACGCTGCGTACATAATTTGTGAGGTAACAAGGAAGAGGATGGAGAAGGTAAGACCTTCAGCTCGACCAAAGACCTGCATCCTGTCAGCTGATGCACATTATGCTCTAGAAATGGAATACCTGCGTTGGAGAACTTGGCCATAATGGGATACGTAACCAGCCCAATGATCGTTCCAACTACATTAGCTGTTGCGAGAGCCGAGTGCCTCTGGAAGGCTGATGTCGCGTACGCATCGTAGACTTTGGTAGCATATTTGAGGAACGAGGTGATGAATGTCGTGGCAAATAGACTGTCTAGGTTAGTTTAGTGATGAGAAATAGGAAGTAAGAAACATACCCAGTGAAAGCAATGATCAAGGCCTTCTTGGACCATGAGTCTCTTAGGATATCGGTATTGTCGGGAACATGTTTCTCGTGTGTCGAACTTGCTTCCTTGCGCGCAGCTTCAACGTCGCCTGAGCTGCGATGCTCTGAACTGTTGTCAGTCGCCATTTCAGTAGTTCACATACAAAAAAGAATAACTCTCCTCGACTAGATGAGCCGCAATCACCAGCTTATATCTGTTGATCACCCACGGAGCAATTCCGCCCACCCACAACCCGTCAGACCACTAGCCATGTCGTGGATCCATCTAATCTTATCAGATCCGCAGTTGATCTTCGCGCCATTGGCTACCAGAACCCGGAGGTAAATCGTATGGGTCGACACATGGTGTAAAAAAGCCTCAGATTTGCGAGACCTTCTCGAAGCTTGACTGACTTGGGGATAATGCTCGGATCTTCCACGTTGGTTGCCACATGCTCGCTTCGGAGACGAATGAGGGCTTCTAGTCAGAGATTTTCGGAGTTGAACTTCTGGAAAATATCGGATTGTCGGCCTACTGCAACGGTCTCTTTACGATATTTGGATGATGGGTGATCGAGGTCAGCTGCGGTGGGTTTGCAACCAAGTTGAGAAAGTATTTTGCATGATCATCCGATGCTCATCTTATCAGATCATCGTGACGGATCAGATCAGCCAAGTGAGCCCATGATCTTGGTCCCAAGAGTCCCGAACTTACTTCAAGGAGAGAAGTATCTCCATCTCCTACCAGGCAAATATTAGGTTACCAACGTTCACCCTTGGAGTCTTTGCTGGACGGAGCGAGAGGCCGTTTACCGGATGCTGAAATGTGCTGCAGGGCTGGTCCATTGCTCAGGGTCAGATCCACGCTAGCATTCAGCTTAGACGAGTTGCCAGATACGGATAAGAGGCCCCAGTCACATGCTAAGAGAACTCGGGAAGCGATTCTTCAGACGAAAGACGTGGAACTTTTGATGAAAGGAATTCTATGGTGATAAGTATGACAACCTTCTAATTACAATTTTCATATCTCGAAAAGATCGCTAGACCAGTGATCTAAACAAAATGGCATCCAACACCTGCAATGCATGCTCTTTGACAGACTCCGAAACCCCAACGCGCTCTCAACGGTAGAAAGCCAGTCTACTCAAGATTGTTGGGAGTCTTTGCCCGGATCTTAGGTCCGTACAAACAGAATATGACTGGCACAGGCACAAGCACCAGAGCCAGGAAAGCCAGAATACTGTTACCCCAGCCAAGGCCAAGGTCATCATACATAGACAAGCCAGCTAAAGGAAGCAAAGCGCCTGCCAAAGATCGAAGGACAGTCATGGCGGCAACTACTGAAGCCGCGTACTGGATGTAGGCATCGACGAGGTATGTTTGCAGGCACATCTGTTTTTGTTAGCAATGCTATAAGACAGGTAGTAAAGCTTGAACTTACCATAATACCCATAAGTCCAAAGCAGAAGAGGGCAACGCCAATCATAGGCACAATCCAGTGCGTATGCTGATCAGTCGACCAACCATACCAGAACAAAGAAGCAACAATGAGCAAACCAGAAGGCAGCGTCATCCAGATAGGCAATCGGTCCTCAGGCACTGTCTTTCCGTTCTTGGCAATCTTCTTCTTAACAACAATATCCGTCAAGACTCCAAAGGTCATTGTGCCAAAGAGCATACCAATACCGGTAGGGAGGTAGGCCAGACCAACTGTTCCTGTTCCGAAACCGTACTGCATAGCGAAGACGAAGGTGAAGGTACTGAACATAAGGTATAGCACACCGTAGACGATGGCGACATAAAGAGAGAGGATGAAGACCGGAAGGTGAGTTACAAGGAGCTTCATCGGGCGGATGATGGCACCCTGGAAACGCTGCTTGGCTGTGACGCCAGCGACGTCCAGTACAGAGTAAAGATCTTGGTTTCCTGTCTCCTTTCGGAGCTTCTTTGCCTTCTTGCGAAGAAGGATAGGTGCGTACGTCTCCGGTGCAACAAAGTAGCAGAGGACCATGACAACACCGGTCTATAATCTTATCAGCACAAGCATTCCCCCTTTCGAATTAGACAACTTACGAAGATAGCAATCACCCAGAACACCCATCGCCATCCAATAGCCTGAACCATGTAACCACCAGCAAGGGGTCCAATACACGGTCCCAGCAAAGGTCCCATAGCCCAAACAGCCATGGCCTTACCTCTCTCTTGTACAGGAAAGATATCAGAAATAGTACCACTGCCGTTGGTGATAGGCGTGGAACCAAAGAAGCCCATCAAGAAACGGAAGACGATGAGCATGGGCATGTTCTGGCTCAGGGCGGTGCAGATGGTCATGATAAGGAAGAGTACGTTGGCGACGTTGAAGACGATGGCGCGGCCGTATGTTTCGCTAAGGGGAGCGGCCAAGAGAGGGCCGAAAGCGAAGCCGAGAACGTAGACGGAGACGACGAAGGTGGCGATGTTGCGGTTCGAGGTTTCGAATTCTCGCATGATGTCTGGGACACCGGGTGCGAACATCGACGAGCCCTACACATGTTAGACATATGGATCAGATATCTCGAATGCCGGTACATACAAGTGGTCTGGATTTAGTTAGCCAACTGATATACAACCAGGCGAAGATAGGGTCCGAACTTACGTTAGAAGGGTCATAACCGACAAAGCACCAATACAAGACCACTTCTTCTTTCCAGACCAGTTCATGGGATTGTTGGGATCATCAGGTCCATTCCATCCCACAGCGTTGGGGTCCTGCGGCTGCACAACATCCTGCTCCTTGGGCGCCTCTTCATCCTGCACCTTGCCTGTCACACTGACATTATCCGAGGGTGTGAGCGTTCGTTGGCTTCCAGGTCGAACATCATCCATCTCGATACTCTTTGAAGAATCGTTAGTAGCCATGGTGTCTCGAGAACCAAGAATATGATCAAGCCAAGATAGAGAAGCCAAGTAGGGTTGCAAGGGAAGGAAATCTATTTAAGTGCACCACGTTTGACAACGATGCAAGCCACTACCTAATGACCAAAGCGAAACCGACCAACAAGACGAGACTAGCAGCCAATCAGAGTACCAATGTGCAAGGTATCGGAGATGATCAAGAACCCGATGCGAATAGGATATGCGACGGTTTTATGCGGGGCCCCACCCGGGAATCAGATCTGCCGGACCGTTAGTTATGCAATTCCGCCGATTTTGTGCAGAGTTATGCAGCTTTCGGCCGGAACGCCCCTATTTTCTGTCCCGGCCCACGGACCCTTATGCAAACGGAGGGATTTTTTTTTATTGGGGGTTTCAGGTCTTTTAAGACTCGCGGACTGAGGCCCTTTAGTATCCGCGGAATGACTCGTGAATGGTTGCGTCTTTCTCGCTTCGAGAGTTGCCGGTGCAAATAGGCAATGCAATGGCTGAAATGTCTCATAAATGTGCAGGAGACCTCCATGTCAATGATTCGAACATGTCGGCGGCTTTGCTCCGGATACAACCGTGGCTTGGCGGTAGATTAGATAGGCTATCCCGATAAGACACACTGATCATCTGCAGTACACGGTCGGGTTCCCTTGATCTTTGGCGTCTTCAACAGCAATCACGACGATGGTCTTGTTAAATAATAAGTGATAAGATCGTGTATTAAATAATATGTAATTAATTTATAAGTCTAACCAAAGTAGTCAATCTTTGCGATAAATATCTTGTCCAATCTTCTCAAGACTTGCGCTTCTGCATAACCTTCTTCAGCGGGTTTTTACCCCGGAATCGCAGCCATGTGGCGAGATATACAACAGCATAATTAAACGCGATAAATGCGCAGAAGATGCCGAAATCGCGCCAAATGTGTCTGTAGTACACACTAAAGCTAGCGCCGAATTCATCACCGGTCGCATACTGGCAGAACTCGCAGATGCCATCTTGACCAGTGCGAACGTAGCCACCGGCGCGCTCAATGAATGACTGAGTGTACTCAGAGCACGATTGACCTGAAGGAGGCTCAAAGCGCGCAAACTCACCCTCTTCGCAGCGAACAGGCTGGTCATGGATCGCGGCGGCGAGGAAGGCTTCGAGGAGGTAGTGGAAGGGCGTGAGCCAGTACATCCACTCGCGCCAAAAGGTGGGCAGGCCTTGGGGCGGGACAACAACACCACAGAAGGATACAACAAAAAGGAAGAAAAGCGGGACCAGAAGGGATGCAAGGAGTTCGTTGGGAGCGAATGCAGCAATGGCTTGTCCGAAACTGGTGTAGTACAGCTCAAAGAGAAGGACAAGCAGGAACGCGAAGCCTGAGATGAAGCTGGGTGCGCGCCAGCCAAAGACACCCCACCACCAGCAGTTGAAGTAGATACCACCCGCGACAATACGGTAAGGAATCTCAACGACAATGGCAGCAGTGGTCCAGGCGAACCAACTGTAGATCTTGGCGTTGTTTTCGCGCCACTGGAAGATCTGTCGCGACTTGAGGAAGACGGGCTGTAGCTGCTGGATGAGCGGCGGGCTGATGGTAAGCGTCATGAAGATAGAGAACAGTCTGTTCTGGTAATCAATCGATGCGAAGCCAACCTTGTAAAAGGTGAAGCAGTTGAAGAGACCAGTAGCGACGTGCAGCATCATGTTACCGAAGATGTAGTCGGGTGATCGCCAGTAGGAGATGAAGCTGCGACGAACAACTGCCCATGTTTGAGTGGTGTAAGGCATAGCATACTCGCGATCGTCCTTGAGACTCTTGGAAGGCTCAACGTTGCGACGACGCTCAATCATCTCTTCAATCTCCTGCGCACGCTTCTCGCGCTCAGAAGAGTTGGCCCAGATGTCGCCCCAGTCCTGTCCATCATAATCGGGGTTACCAGCGCCAATGGCATCGAGCATGTACTCAGCAGGGTTGGCATGGGGAGGACATTTAGGACCGCCATTGGATTCGAAGTAATTGATGAGGTTTTCGGAGTCGTGTCCGAGAGGACCGTGGAACACTACGCGACCACCCGACTTGAGAAGAAGAAGCTCGTCAAAGTTCTCAAAGAGGACAGCGGAAGGTTGGTGGATTGTGCACAGAACGGCTTGGCCTGCGTCGGCGAGCTTGCGAAGGAAACGGACAATGTTGAAGGCAGCACCGGAGTCGAGACCAGAGGTAGGCTCGTCAAGGAACATCAGAAGTTCAGGCTTGGAAGCCAACTCGACACCAATAGTCAATCGCTTGCGCTGCTCGGCATTGAGACCTTGACCGACCGTGCCGATAATGGCGCCGGCGATTTCGCGCATCTCCAGAAGGTCGATGATGGTTTCGCAGTAGGCCATCTTCTCCTCGCGTGAGACTTCCTTGGGTTGACGTAGAAGAGCGGAGAATTGAAGCGCCTCACGGACTGTAGCGGTCGGTTCGTGGATGTCCATCTGTTCAGCGAAGCCGGTCGCGCGCTGGAAGGACTTGGGAAGCGGTCGGCCGTCGACGAGGAAGTCACCGGTGATGGTACCAAAATTGAGACGCTGGGCTAAACCATTGAGAAGTGTTGTCTTTCCGGCACCTAGGAATGTTAGCTAGTGAAGATGATGTAACATTGGGCAACGTACCTGAAGCGCCCATAAGGGCAGTGAGTTTGCCTGGGCGAACGTAGCCTTGGACATCCTGAAGAAGCTTCCTTTCACCCTTCTCAAAGGGGATTGTGTAGTTGATGTTCTGGAATGTGAAGACGGTCTCGTTCTTGGCTACTTCCTGGGTGACCTCCTCGTCGCTCTTGTTGCGCTCAGCGCCAGCAGTCGCGGCAGGATCGCTTTGACCAGACTCCTCGTCTTTGTTCTCACCCTTGGCTCGACCTCCAGTAGCGATTGACTCCTCGACCTTCTTGGGAACTTGGCCACGCTTGAAGACAGTAATGGCACCACCGCCAACATTTGGCTTCATGCGCTCCATACCCAGAGCAGTGAGGAAGACAAAGAAGAAGAAGAAAGCCCACAGGAAGCCAAAGTTTCGCCAAAGATGTGAACGGGTGTAGGTGAATGACTGTTGGATATAGTCGGCACCTGACACAGTGGTCGATCCGGGCTGTGAGCCTGCCAGTGCACAGCCTTGGTTCTGAGATGAGATACCAGGACCTTGTGGGACGAGGTATTGACCTTCGCAAGTGAGCTCAAGATTGTAAAACTCGTTTGCCATGAGACACTCAAAACCGTACTGAATCCAATTGATCCATCGCAACCATCCGAACCAAGGATGCATTGAGTCTGGCGGGATCAGATAACCAGTGTACACGACAAGAATCTGAATAGCAACACCAGTAAATCTCGTCGCAACATCGAGTGTCCCGCACCAAGCAGAGATAGCACGGAAGAAAGCGTAGGTTACCATAGTGACAAGCCAGAGGATAAGACACGAGATGAAGAACTGGGACGCAGTACGAGCCAGGTTCGCCATGAAGTAGATAAGCACGTTGAAGATAATAACCTGGATAAACACAAGCGGTACATCCACCACCGTCTGCGCAATAGCAAACGCCGCGGGCCGGTAGAAGGAGAAGGACTTGTGCTTGAGAAGGATTGGCTTTGACTCGAACGCAGCTGTCTGCTCAGCCAGGGCAAGAAGGGCGTTGAACAAGAGGAGGAAGAACAGAGCGCCACCACGAGGGAATGCACCAGCAGCTGTATCGGGAAGATTGAAGAAGAGCGAACCGACGATGAGACCTTGGAACAGAAGACCACCCCATTTACCGAAGAGAGAGGCTTTGTCGCCGAACATGACGAGGAATTGACGATGCGTGCAGGCAATGACCTGCTTGTGGAAGGCAATCTCGTAGTTCTTCTTCTTGCTCTTCTCCGACTCATGCGCGCGACGCTCCTCGGCAAGAGTCTGCAACTCGCCCTCAAACTCCTCAATGTCGCGGAGGTTCTTCTGGTAATCTTCACTACGGCGGTAGGCATCGGAGAACTCCTCAGGCGTGCGTGGGATACGGTTTTCCCAGCCCTTGCGGATACTGCGCTCGTGGTCATCCGTGACCGAGGTGAGGAAATCGGCGGTGGTCCAGCGCTCAGGGCAGTCGAAGCCAAGATCGAGGAAGTACTTCTTCGCATCTTCAGAGCGACCATAGTAGAGGCACTTGCCCTGATCAATCAGCAGGACCTTATCGACGAGGTCGTATAGGGTTTCGCCGGCTTGGTAAAGAGATACAGCGGTGGAAGTGTCGGCCATGTTGGTCATTGCGCGGATGGACTTCACGTACTCGACAGCTGTGCTGGCGTCCAGGCCCTTACTGGAGTTATCCCATCCCTGGACCGAAGCACGAGTGATCATTGCCTCTGCAATAGATACACGCTTGCGTTCGCCGCCCGATACACCTCGAATGAACTCGTTGCCTACTTTTGTGCCGAGCGTGTGCTCAATCCAGAAGAGCTTGGTGACGACTCGCAGGAACTCGCGAACGTAGTCCTGTCGGGTTTCACCTTCGAGACGAGACTCCTTACCAGGCGTACGAGTCTGCAGGGCGAATGTGAGGGTTCGCTTGACTGACAGCGTAGCATAATGCAAGTCATCCTCCGGGTTGTAAATGATCTCGCCTCGGAAATCTTTGGCCATGGTCGAAGCGTCCGTTCCACCGTAGGTAACATCTCCCTCGACAGACTCGAAACCCGAACGCTGGTTACAGAAGGTCTTGAGGAAGGTACTGCATCCAGCACCAGGACGACCGAGCACAAGAAGCAGTTCACCAGGTCGCACGCAACCGTCAAAGTTGCTGATGAGATCGCGAACTGGTGGTTTCGCAAGAGCAGCTTTGGGTCCTTGGGTAAACAGCTTGCCAAGCTTGCGTGGGAGACTCATGAAGAAGTCACCCACGGTAGGCTGAAGACTGGAACCCAGACCAACACCACGAACAGTCAATCCGCGGAAGATGACACCGCTATGGCGAGTCTTTTCCTCCTCGCTCTGCTGCTGGCGCTTCTGGCCGAAGATGCGCGACATGAGTCTGTCGAGCTCTTCATTGTCCTCGTGCTCATCTTCCTTCTCGGCTGGGGTACTCGCATTCGTCTTGCGGCGCGACAGGACGCGGAAAAGGTCCTCTTCAGTACGGTGCCGCTTCTCAAGAGGTGGTTTTTCGGGGTGTTCCTTTTCGTTCGTGTTGGACTTTATGGGTGCGAAGACGGGCTCGTCGGGGGAAGAGGAGTCATCGTTGACGATGGTGCTGTTCTTTCGCTTGCCATCTGTGGATGCATCGCGGGGTGCAAGGATTGTGCTCGAAGATGAGCGTCGACCGGAAAGTGGTGGTGCATTTCCGCGATTAAAGTCGGATGTTTCTTGTGCTAGAACGTTGTTGCTTTCGTGTTGGTGGTGCTGTGCAGCCAAGTAACCCCCAGCAGCAGCCCCTGCGGCAGATGCGCCAAGTGCCGCTGAAGTGCCGTTGTGGTGGTTCTCGTTACCGTTACCGTTACCACTGTAACTGCGACTGTCCTGCCCAGAAGTGACACTCTCATAGGTCGACGCTCCTGTATTACGAGCTGGGGCTCCCAAGCCAGCCTCAAGTTTATCGGCGGTATCGACAGTGGGCGTCAACAGGTTCATTGAGTTGACACTGGGCGTCACGGGGAAACCGCCTGGGATGTCCTCATCCCGAGGCGTAGGTCTCTCGTCAGCCATTGTAAGAAACTGTAGACACTGTGACAGGCCTACGATCTCATTACTGTCTAACTATCTCTATTTTCTGGGCAATGTTTTCTATAATAAACAAGGCTTTCTCTAGTAAATGGTTTATCTATGACGACACTGGATCAACCGCAATCGGCGTTTCGGACAACTTTCTGAGTGCGACGACTTTGGCGAAATGTTGAGAGGATGCTTTTGGTGGAGTTATCGCGTCATAGACTTTAAGCTTAACTGGGTGGATGTTCCCGCTACCCTAGAGACTCTCCGTAGCTTCCGAGAGCTCTACAGTCAACGTTTCAATAGCATCAGGATTGATGGGAGCTTTCCCACATGTTAATTGCGTTGTTTGCGCTACTCATGACGTTTCGTTCGTGAACCAGCGGTCTTTTAAACTGTCCGACGCCGATTCAGTGGTTGGAACTTGGAAGTTGTCGTCAGCTGGGATAAACGAAAGCGAGAGCCAAGGCTGCGGGAAGATCTTCAGCTCTAAGGACGGGTCATACACTGACATTCATTCAAGGCTAACGTTATCAGATCAAAGGTTACCCCGTACCGTACTGTACTGCTTGAGACGTTCCTGAAAATCTATACGCGGGTTAATTTTAATTTTATCGGTCCCGAGATGATAAGAGTGCGTCAGCTTAGGGCTTCAGTTGACCGTTTGATGATCTGACATTCCTTTGCGTACATCATCCTGTCGCATTCAAGCAATGCCGCCTGCATCGAAGACATTGTGGCGACGGCAGGTAAGATAGTAATTATCTCGTGTAACACGAAACGCCAGAGGTTGAATCGTGTGGCAGAATTGGGTAAGAATTGCGAGTTGCATCGAAAAGTGCAATTACAATGCAAATGCAATGTGCCCCGCCATTTCAATCATACCGTACGGATATTCAACTTGGAATCAAGTGCTGTTGGGCGCGTGTCTTGTCGCACGTACAGTACGGATAGTCTGGAGACACCACGCTTGATGATGGCCATGGTTTCCTGCACAAGCTTCAATCGAGCCCCGTCACTTTGTTAAAGCCCAAGCTCATCGCACCAAATACGACGAGTCAAGCTAAACATTCCGACTACCAGGGATTCTCGTTTGTTCCAGGGAAGACATGCCAGCTACCTGGATGGCACGATGGCACACATACAACGTCTTTCGCGGTAGCTCATGTCAGATTTATTCCCCCGATGATCTTCGGATCAGGCTGACATTAAACAATCCAGAAGCAGCGTCTTGCATCTTTGCCCTGAGGTTTGTCTCAGGTAGGATTGCTTTTGCATCGGCGGCTTTCCGACCAGCCTGTAAGCTCTCGAGGTGTAGAGACCAGAAGAGGAAGAGAAGCATGCAGCTAGAGAAATTGCAAAGGTGACCATGCATATTAGCCACCCGCACATGGAGAGATTGTCTAGGATGTGATAAATCGTTCGATGCTTGAGTCGCGGGTACAGTACTAGAAAAAGGAAATAAACAGACAAGACAACCGTACTAACGCGACGCGATCTTTTCGCTTCCACTTTTTGGTGTTGATGGTCTGACTTGGTTCGTTACCCTAAAGCATTGAGTCTGTTAAAGTTGAGGGTCTATCGAGATTGTCAGATGGGATTTTCCGTTGATCATGCACAATTGATTTGTCCATCCGAGCAATTCGCCACCTCAATTGATGTAGTTACACCGCAGGAAAGCGACCGATAAACAACTTGCAACCTCACCGTGAGTCGACCCTCCTTACATTTCTCCATCGTCGATGCCGTACCAGCTTCATCCTTGCATGGATGTCAGGCCTCTGTCTGTCTTGCCCAAAGCCAAGAGGCAAAATACACAACCAACAGCGTCTGCCATGCCAATTATCTCTCAAAGACCTAAACTCCGAAGGATCTCAACGAATAACGGCTCAAGGGAGCGAATCAGCATTGTGCTCCCCACCAACGCCTTGTGCTACACAAGCTCCAAGGGTATTCGACAGCGATACATGCACTTACAGTCAAAAACATCAGCAGAAATCTTCCACGCCGAATGGTGGCAGAGACATACATCTTGCGGGCAGGCAATTAGGGCATGTGCGCGGTTACGGTTAGCACGGATACATGTCTGTGATGAAGGAATTGCTTCTGCTTGAACGCATGCTTGTACCCGTTAATGTTGTTGACCGGGGCAGTCGATAGATTAGGTTCACTGGGGAAGGCGAAAGACTCATAGGACTGGAAAAGTATATGAGGAAGCGACTCCCCAGGACGAACAAGTCGAGACAAATCGTCCAGGCCAAATCGTTCAAAGCCAAGTTACCCTTTTTTGCAATCATGTGTCAAAAGCCCGCAGCCAACAAGCGTCAAAAGAAGGGCGACAGCCAACAGCAACAAGACGGCTCCTGTACAGAAGCCTCGTGTGCACAAGGCGACATTGACTCCAGTCGCCCTGAAGACATTGAAACATTTCAGGTGCCAGCTTCCCAAGGCCCTATTACACAGGACTACGATTATCGGTCCATGATCACCATCCAGTCCCAAAATCAATCCCCACAGGACATCTGGTTTGTGAGTCCTACACAACGCGTGCTCTACCAGCCCACATACTGGTGGGGTACTGCGCCTGAAGGTCCGCCACCGGGAGCAACTCCAGCCGAGAACGCAGAGCCAAAGACGAATGGAAACACGACCAAGGGCTCTCCAACGTGAGAGACTCGGTCGAACACAATACAACAAGACGCCAACGCGAGGGACTTGGTTGAACAAGACCTCAACAACTCAATCCATGAACGACACGATACACGAATGTAATATACGAGGATAACGCATTATGGCGAACACGAACACACATCTTTTTAGGGCATGTCATACGTATATGGACTGGCATTTATATACATTTCAAATAAGGGAAACAAGGCTTTTCACGTTTGTATGGGAGTTGAAACCCAGGTTCTCTGTACTAGCAATAGCGAACACGATCTAAAAAGAACCATGTCACTATCGTTTGAACTTAACACTCAAACCTCCATTTGACGTCTTCCCATCCTTGCCTTCTCTTGATCTTCGCACCCAGCCCAGCGCCATACTTCTCGGGGCGGACCGTTCCGCCCGCAAGCTGAGGACCGAGCATCTTCATATTGCCAAAGGCCATACCCGTAGCCTCGACGTCGAAACCAAGGAACAGAGAAGAGGCAAAGCCAATGATCTCTGCAAAGGCAAAGTTGCGACCGGGGCACAGGTGGCGTCCTCCGCCGAAGGGTATGTACGCTGCTTTGCGTCTCCGCTCCTCATCGGGATTACGCTTGGAAGACAGGAGAAAGCGCTCCGGCCTGAAGGTGTTGACATCTGAGCCCCAGACACTTTCCTCGTAGTGCGCCACACCAGCAGGAAGCTGCATGTCTGTACCCTTCTTAAGGAGATACGTTGTTCCTTCGGGGGTCGTGACGTTTATATCCTCCAATATGCGACGTATGCTAACAGACTGATTGACGAGGCGCATCGTTTCGCGATAGCAGCTGACAAGCAGAGGAAGCTTGGTGTCAAATTCTGCAATGTCAAACGTAACTGTCTTCCCTCTATTATTCTGCGCCACCACAGCTGCAGCTTCGGCTTCGGCTCGAATGCGCGCGAGAAGTTCGGGTCGATCGAGGATGTAGAGCAGAAGCCAGTACAGCGTAGGCACGGCGTTGAGCGTCGCGACGTTAGGCAGAATGACCTCAATCTTTCCAATTTCGAATCCAGTGAGGCCAGTTTTGCGTAGGGCGCCGGCGCGGTTGCGGACGATGGACGATACGGAGGGGTCGGTGACGTCGTGGTCTTCTGAGTACCATTTGCAAGTGACGGCTTGGAGGGTGGAGCGCGCTTTGTAGGCTTTTGGCATCGTGACCGAGGGGAAGAGGGAGAGCAGGAAGTACGGAACCGATTCTTCGAAGCACCTGTGTGAACGCCTGTCAGCAATCGTGTTGGGTATGGGATGCTGGCTTGACTTACCACATCTCTTCGATCAGTGATGGCTTGGACGCGAAAGGATCGGTGTCGCCGTACAGAGCTTTGGTAGTAGCAAGCGACATAACATCGCGACACCAAAGATATAGGTTCTCGACTTGTATACCTCCAGCTATGACCGATTCCTTGCCATGCGTGTCTTTATGAGCGCGCAGCGTTCCATTGCTCATAGAGTCCAGCCTCGCCGAGATGCAGCCCAAGAACTGGACATTCATCTGATGCAGACTTGCAGTCTGGAAGCTCGTGTGTATCGCCTCAGTGAATTCATCGTAAACGCCTGGTGCCTTGATTTTCTGGAACTCTTCCTGCGTCAGGTCGAAAGTTTTCTTAGCGTAGTCGATCGAGAAAGGTTCGGCCGACGCGGTTTTGTTGCGGAGGAGGGATTGAAGAAGATTGGGATCGAAAACGAGGTAGAGCTTGCCATTTAGCATGGGCAGCGTCGCGATTGGGTGCTTAGGGTTCGCATCGCTGATGATGTTGTCAGTGTTTGGAGACCTGTGATTGAGAAAGAAGGAGACGAACTGAACGATTCTGCCGTAATCTGCTTGGTGACGAATGATGCCGACAATATGACCTATCCATGGAATTGTCGGTTTGACTGTTGGCGGTTCACGTGGGTCGAGACGTGGGGTCAACAAGTAATTTAGCAGGGACAAAGCCACTACCGCCGCTAAAACCGCTGTGGTCCACGCTGTAGAAAGGTTGAAGACTCCACTGCGAAGGTCCAAGTACGTCTGAGACAAGAAGCTACTCGATTGAGAATCCATTGTGCATGTACGAGAGAGAAAAGATTAGATAGAATCGTGGTTACATTTATCGTATTGTGCCTGCACACCTTGATCCTTGTCCAAGAGCTCTAAATAATTAGTGCTGATGTGAGGTAAGACTTCGAGAATTGGAGCCAGAACGGGTCGGTCAGACAATCCAAACGAGGAACGAAAATTCGTGATGGTGGTTTGTAGAGCCAGGATGATGCTGAACTGTGCTACGCCCACTTGGCCATCAAATAAAGACTCGTTGATGTTATTGATTCACTCAATTATGAGGCTCATGGCGCATCTTGCTTCATAGCTGGGAGCCCAATATAGCTTCATGTCTGTGAAGCGAGACCATCACTTGATATACAAATAGAGCTATCACAATTGATCGAATGCATTTATTAATGGGCAGATATTCCTAAGAGCACGGTGAGATATATAAATTGACTTAAGAGTCACACTTAAAGCTTCGCAACCGGCTTCTCCGCAATGACCTTCGCCTTCAGAATACGTCTCAGAATCTTCCCACTAGGACTCTTGGGAACGACATCCAGTATTCTCACACCACCCTTCAACCACTTGTGCCTCGCCTTATGTTCCTCAACATGCTTATGAACCGCTTTCACGACATCGGCATCAGAAACACCCTGTGCTTCCTTGCTCTTAACGATAAAGGCCAAAGGTACTTCTCCTGCGCGCTCGTCCACGATGCCAATTACTGCGCTGTCGGAGACGTAGGGATGGTCGAGAAGATGGGCTTCCAATTCCGCTGGCGCAACTTGATGGCCCTGCAATAATTAGTATATGATTGAATGGAGCCGTTTGTGGATGGACATACCTTGACTTTAATAAGCTCCTTGATACGGTCTACCACAAAGAAATGCTCGAAGCCGCGCTCTGACTTCCTCACGAGTACTTCATCGCCTGTTCTTAACCAGCGCCCATCTTCGCGCCAAACGAACGTCTCGGCGTTGGCCTTCTCGTTGTGCAAGTAGCCCAGCACGACGTTTGGACCTTGCACATATAGTTCGCCTGGTGTTTCGTAATCTGTGACTTCCTTGCCGTTCTGGTCGATGATCTTGACTATGGCGCCGGGGAGCAATGATCCTGATGAGCCAAGGAGGGGGTCTGCTTCGCTTGTGTGAAAGACCGATGGTGAGGATTCAGTCAATCCTGTTTACTGTTAGTATACTTCAATTGCTAGTTGTCTGGGTGCGTGGGACATACCGTAGCCCTGGCTGATTCGCCATTTGGGATAAAGCTCCAACAACTTCTGGATCGTCTCACTTCCCAACGGCGCAGCACCCGAGAAGATCAGTCTCACAGAGCTGAGATCATACTTCCGACACATATCCTGACTGCTCAGGAGTTGTACAATGATGGGTGGTACCACACTGAGTTGCTCAATGCGGAACTTCTGGATGGCAGCTAGCAGTTGTTCGAGCTGGAAGCGCTGCATAACGACTATCTCGTCACCTCGGTACTGCGCTATGTGCGCGATTGTGACAAGACCGTAAATGTGGCTGAAGGGGAGTAGACCGAGGGCGACTTGTGTGTCGATACCATCTTGTTTTCGGGTGCTCGTCTCGTATGTGTGAATCATGAGGGTGCATGCGATAACATTGTAGTGAGAGATCATAACTGCTTTCTACATTTTGTCAGACAGGAACCCAACAAGAGAACGACTTTACTTACGGGGAGACCAGACGTGCCACTTGAGTAGCAAAGATACGCAACCTGTCTCTTACCCTGTCCTGGGACCCATGCGGGGATCGACAAAGGTGGGAGGTTCTGACCCTCAGAGATGAGGTCGTCAACTGACTTGAAGGATGCATCTGGAGAAGTTTCTGGCAGAGGAAGCAGGAAAATGTGCTTTTCGGAGATTCCAACAGCCTTGGCTGCCTTCAGAGCAGTGTCGAGTAGAGGCGCGCAAGTAAAAAGTGCTTTCGCACCGGATGATCGAAGTTGGTGTTCTAGCTCAGAGGGTGAATGCGCTGAACTAGCGGGCGTCACAATGCCATCTACGCGATGAATGGCGTGCGTGACAGGGATGTAATCGATCTGACCAATTCGTTAGCACAGGTCATAAATTTCAGTAATGGGTTACTCACTGTATTGAGAGCGTAGATGGCTACTACTCTATCCCAAGCTGTTCCATCATGAGCATCGAATGCGACGTTCTTGGCCAAACCCCGCGCCAGAAAGTCAACGCGCTGAGCGACTTCAGCGGCAGAGCGCGATTGACCGGTCACACCGCATGTATAAGGGCTTCTTGAGCTGGAGAAGTCTTTTCTGCTTGCTTTGTTTGTGTTGATAAAGTCTGCGACGCTGATTGAGTCGGGAATGTCTGTCTTTGTTAGATGTTTGCGCCATTCAATTGAGTTTGGAGGGGTACGTACTGGGGAGCTGGGGAGCCCAAGATGGAGGATGGAACGCCATTCTGACAATTAAAATTGAATATGAACAAATATAGATTGGTTTAGTGATTAACTTTAGCCAAGATCTAAACTAAGGCAGGATAGAGATAATTGCGACGTAGAGTAATTTGTAGTTGTCCGTCCTCTGCTTACCTCGGTATGTTTCCGCGGCATTAATACCGAGTTAAATGGCGATCAACGAGGCCCCTATTCTGGGGCAAACACCCAATTAGAACGGGGAAAGATGAGGCTGACGTCCACAAATCTGGGGAAGCGAATGATTCAAGAACACTGTTGAGGAAATACAACGGAAACTACTCGGTAGATATACCTCGGCGCGATAATCTACGTGCGGGAATAGTTATTATTCTATGTGTGATCTAAGAATCTGTGTCTATCTTCACATTCTAAACTTCCTCTTTGCGCCAGACAAAACCTCAGCACATCGTCTCGCGCTATCCGACTTCTTACCCAAAATCCACAACGCCCTAATGCACTCCTCTGCCTGCGCCAACTTCTCACCCACCTCCCCACTATCCTCAAACACCTTCAAATCATTTGCCTCACCCATCCAATAAATCGCCGTCTTCGAAAAAGCACGTATCAGAATTATGGTCCAAGGCTCAGTCAAGATCATACTCTCGTTCAAAGCGTGGTGAAACTCGCTGGGTAGCGGTACACTGGGTGTTGTTACACGCGCGAGGTCGGAGAGTTCTTTCGCACTTCGCTCCCGAATGCGGAGAATCCATCTACTATTTGTGCGGGATTGGCTTTGTGCTGGGAGGCCAAGGGAGTTTGTGTCGATATGTTCTATTAAATCGGCGAGGAGCAGGACACCGAGGTGCATGTGGGCGGAGATGCAAAGGAACCAACTCTGAATGCGCCCAGGGATGGAGTCGTAGTTCTCGAGGAGCTCCCTGAAGAATGTGCCACTACAGGTGTTAGGTATGGTCAGTGCTAATAGGGGCAGTTGGACTTACTGAGTCATGTTCCAATAGCGATAGACTCGCACAGACCTCTCGATGACTTCCTCAATCTTCTCTGCGCTCTCGCCCTGTCTCAGCACGGTTTGAAGGTACGCAACATGCCTAAACATCAAAACCTTGACAGGCGCAGATCTAGTCACTGCTTCAGCGGCTTCTTCATAGGAACAAGGCCAGTGGACAACCAGTTTAGGCTTGTCCAAGCTATCTTGTATGAACAGCGGGACATTCCAATCCGTGTCACCACGCGCATCGTCGTGCTGACTATTCGCATCGACGACAACGACGGGCCTCTCAGCCATGGACGAGCTGACCGTGTCGAACATAACCGTAAGCCAGTAAATGAGACTGACTGTGCTTTGGTCTTCGGTGCTCATTAACGATAGAGTTACTGGTCTCTTCTTTTTGCTGGTCTTGGTGATTCCCCTTCGCTCCGCATCATAACGATACTTCAACGTGTGCATTTTCCGAGCCGCACGTTCCATGTAGATTGGTGGACCATCGTTCTCGATGATATCCGATATCTCCTCGGTGATTGCTTCCGCATCGTAAGTACCGGTAGAACAGCCTATCTCATCGTATGTCGAATCGTCTGGTGAGAGGGGTTTCTGGGTAAGCCCGAAGATCATCTCGGCGCAGACAACTCGAAATGACTCGACGTCAGCAACTTCATCAAGTGCTCTTCGAGCTTGGTCCCACAAGTTTCGCTGAAGATGGCGGTCGAATTCCTCGGTCATCTCATCCATGTACTCATTTAGCGGGTTGTCGTTCATGTCTGCCATGGAAGGATATCGCTCCCGCTGACGACGTGATCCTTGAGCCCACTGTGTTGCAAAAGCCATAATAGATAGGTGAAGAGCCTTTGCAACTGCCGATTCACGCTGTCTTGATACACGAACCAGCTGTGCTGACTGAGCCCCACGATCAAGGTTTAGAGTCCGTCGAAGGACCCGATTCGTCCATGATGAGCCCCATTCTGCGAACGAGCTCGGTTTATTAAGGTCTTTTGAACCTCCAAACGGGCATGTCACCTCGTTTAACCAGCATGAAAGATTATGCTCCAGCACGTCGTGGTATATTTGCAACAGGTTTGTCGATATTAACTGGTTGTTCGACCGCATCATCATGGATTGGTCGACCGAGAAGGATGATAGCGAGCTGTATTGGGTGTCGCTCCAAGCATTCGAGACACGGCGACGCTTTGCCCTTGTGTGTGTCTCGTTCTCGTTGACCGTTCCGTTGGGGCTGGATGATGATATGAGGGATTGCTCGCTGAGATTGATGTCGGGAAGTTGTGTAAGCGAGAATACATCGAACTGGTCTGGTGAGGGCTGTGTTGGTGGCTCGTCGAAGAACTCCAATGGCTCACACAAGATGTCCGATGGCGGATTGAGGTCTTTGAAACCAAGTCCATAGAGACTAGGATCTAGTGGGTCGCTGTCGTGGGGTTTGAAGTCGAAAGGCAATGTATCAAGAGAGTCGCCAAGAAACGAGGGGGCATTAAGATCTTGCACCCCAGAGCTCATATCTGAGAACTCGAAAACGGGAGGGAGGGATTGAGAAACATAGGAAGCCGCGGTCGATTCTGCATCAAGGCTTGAATCATCTGCACCCACCGAGGCTGTTGGTGAGCGACTCTTTGATGACTGGCGTCTTTGAGGAAGTATACACTCGATGCCCGCCTCACCGCGAGCAGCAGCAGCCAGGGCGTACGACACCTGAATCTGTGTCCAGGCCCAGTTCATGGTACATTTCTTGTTAGTCTTAATGCAATAAGAACAAGGCGAAGATTGAACTAGTGGTGCTGCAGATTGTTAGCCAACGAATCGGAGTGCGGAGACATGACATACGCTTCTCCCCAACAATCATCTTGCCATTGCGAAGAGGATCCATGTTCTTGGGCAACTCCAGCTGCGGCGCATCACAACCCCGCTTTGATCTTCTGCATTGGTCGCAGGCATACTGTTGTCTCTTCATTGTGTCGACTGCCTTAGGGGTATATAGATATTAATGAGTTATTAACGAAGATTGAAGACGGGATTGCAGGGAGAGGACATGCACGAGAAAGAAAAGAGTGGGTGGCCGCCCAGTTATCAGTTCTTGATTTCTACCCCAGTTCTGTGTCCCCCACTTCGACCATTTTAGTTCCGGATCCCCGGATTAGACGACGTTGGGGCTTGCAAACTTCCCCGCGTTCTTTGCTATTTTGGTTTAGTTGGTGTGTCGATTTTTAGAGACGGTGTACTGAGTCACGATGGTTTCAGGATAGGTAGTTACTGTAATCGATTTGCCGGGCCTGTGGCTGTTAATTCTAGCTACAAGATTGACTTATAAATCTCAGTCTCAACATTTGCCCAAAGACCCAAAACCTTGCCATCAGCGAATGGTAGGATTTGCGTGCACACAATACCAGCAATACCATGTTCACGATCCGCCCACCACCATAAATTCGCAAGTCCTGCCCACTGGACAGTGGACTTGGACCGCCCAGACGAGCCACCATTGGTGAGCATAAAAGTCAATCCCCAGCCCTTTGACGGGTTAGCGAATATCTGGACGATGGAAGAGGAGCATACCTGTGGGGGATCGCCCTCGACGGGATACAACTCCTTGATTGGGTTGGTAAGATCAGGTTTCGCTGCAGGAATACCTTGACGGGAAAAGTTGGGAAACTTCTCGATGCTGTTACTGAACATGAGATCGACCGTTTCTTCAAGAAGAACTCGGTTTCCCGTCTTTGGGCATGCTCCTCCGTTCAGGAGCATACTCAGTATCTCTGTTGAGATTAGCGATATTCCTCATGAAGTCATTATTGCATATTTGACGTACTTCCATACTCTTGCGGCTGCGCAAACATGCCAGCTCCACCGCTATTGAAGATGGAAGCAACCTCCTCTTTGTTATCTGGATCGATAACTAAAGGAAGGCGCTGGAGATGATCCCGAACCCGGAGTGTTCCATCTTGTTCTCTTTGGTGCATATAGGCTAGCTTGGAACGCATAGCCTTGTCCGGGAACATGCTCATCTTTTTAATATCAAGAGGTTGGAACACATGTTTCTGGAGATAATCGTTCAGAGACAGACCGCTGGTGCGTTCAACAGCTAAACCGGCCCAATCGATACCAGTCTGAACATGTCAGTAATTGTTCAATAAACGGATTCAGTGACCTACGCCATACTCCCAGCCTTCGCCGGGCTGGAAGAGAAGAGGCAGAGAGATGAGATCCTCGATCCTGCCGGAGAACTCATCCACACCCGCTGGTTGAGTCCATTCTCGAAGCCGCTCATTGAAGAAGGTATACCCGAAGCCAGCAGTATGCGTCAACAGCATTCGCAAAGTAATCAGATTCTTCTTCTCCTCATAACTCCCATCAGGCTTCAGAACTTTCATCGTCTTCAGCTCCGGTAGGATATTCTCACAATGTTCACCATCGTCCAGTTTGAGTTTCCCTTGCTCGACGAGTTGCATGCAAGCAATACCTGCAAGCATCTTCGTGCAGGAAGCGATCCAGAAGATATTGTCCAAAGTCATCGGTTCATTCGTTCCGATACCCCTCGTTCCTGAAGAGTGAGCGAATATCTCGCCATTGCGATCCACAGCTACAATGGTGGTGCCGGGTATACCTGTCTTTGGATCGGCGCAGGCATCATCAATTATCGCTTTCACCTTGGCCGTTGCTTGGGCATCGAGAGGCATGATCGCTGTATGTATTTCACAATAAAGTTGGAAAGATAGAAAGTTCTTTAAGCTTAATTGAACATAGTAATAGACTATTTATGGCTGTAAGGCTTCAATGCAACTTAACATGTGACTGCGAACAGACACCCACGATGTAACGCATTTCTGAGCTTATGCAGCTTACCGGCAGGCAAACCAAACTTGCCAAGCAAAGGTCAACTTCCTAAACAGTAATTTGCTTCTATTATTCTGTCAACCATATCGGCACAGGCCTTCCACAACCCCGCATCAACCGCCAACCCTTTTCTGTAAGGGTCGATCCCTTCCTCTTCGACTGCGGAGCCGTGACCGCAACTCCAAATAGTGGCTGTGCGCAGACTTGATCCTTGATGATTGCGGGGTAAGTCAGATTGGCAGTCTGAGTAAGATTCAGGGTATAGGCTCGATGATGCTTGTACGATGGGCCGCTAGATAAGGGGAACTTTCCTGTTGCCCAGATTAGGGTAAATAAACGATCACTTCACACGTTCGTACGTACAGTCTGCCATTGGTGGGAGCTAGTAGAAAACCGGATCGAGAAATGAGGGCCTGTTCGCGACTTAGCGGGAGCTTTTGCACAAGAGCCGTGGTGAACGTCGCAAGAGTGAATGAGAAGCCGTGCTTTTGCTGTCAAGTGGTTAGTATATAGTTACAAAATACAGCCCTAGCAAGCACATACGACCAAAGGTAGTGGAAAATACGGGATCCCGTCCGCTCTCCCATAGTCAAGCCCCTAACCGGCGGATTAGTAGTTGGGTCGGTGACGACCAGCGAATCCCCGCTGTTGTATGTTTTTGC